>JAGFNQ010005129.1:0-57754 GCA_024364735.1 Boesenbergia rotunda
CGGGGACCGATCAGCCTTACTCCTGATCGGTCCAGTGACCGATCAGGGTTCCTGAAATTCCCTAATACGATCTAAAACTTTCAGTTTCAGATTGTTACATGATTTCCAAAGGGATATGGTGAGGGATATCGATCTTGGAAGCAGTCCCTCGTCTATAATTGATCCCCAATCAAGGATCAAAGGTCCTTAGGGTTTGAACAAGTCACTTTGCTCCACTCAAGTGGAGTCAAACTCAAACAATAATCATTCAAACAATTTGTGTCAAATCCAAGTTTCCAATCAAGTTTCCTTGATTGGAATGTCCAAGTATGATCATGGAGCCAAATACACATATGTTATGCATTGATTTTCCCCATACTTGGTCACCGAAGTGATTATTATCTCGTCAACTTAATTTCTCAAGGGATGCATTGACATTTTGAGAAATTGAGTTGATCCTAACATCTCACCCCATTTCTAGTAAACAAAAACGTTTTGGTAAACCTTATAGTTTGTGTGAGATGTCCCCAAAGTTACCCAATTGTTCCCATTAATTCGAAATAATCATGAAGGGTTTTGAGTACATTTAGGAAAACTTTGAAGCGCGACACATTCCCAACTCCCGTCTTAGGAAACTAAATTCATTTTCGGGGAGTGGTTTAGTGAAAATGTCAGCTAGGTTTGATTTGGACTCTACAAGTGAGAGTACAATATCTCCCCTAGCTACATGATCCCTAATGAAGTGGTGACGCACCTCAATATATTTGGTCCTAGAATGATGGACTGGATTCTTGGTTAGGTTAATTGTGCTAATGTTATCACATAACACTTGCACACCTTTGTAACTCAATCCATAGTCCTCTAAAGTATGTATCATCCACAACAATTGTGATACGCTCTATCCCATGGCGATATATTCTGCCTCGGTCATGGAGAGAGCAACACAATGTTGCTTCCGACTTGACCAACTTACTAAGGATGAACCTAAGAATTGGCAACCCCCACTTGTGCTCTTCCGATCCAACTTACATCCAGCGTAGTCGGAATCTGTATAGCTAATTAAATCAAATAATTCGGTACGGGGGTACCATAGATCGACTCCAATTGTGCCTTTGAGATATCTCAAAACTTGCTTAACAGCGATTAAGTGAGATTCCTTGGCACAAACTTGATACCTAGCGCACATACCTACAGCAAATAGAATATCCGGTCGACTAGCTGTGAGGTATAGCAAACTACCTATCATGCTTCGATATTGAGTCAAATCAATGGGTTTACCACTCTCATCATTGTCTAATCTTGTGTTTGTAGCCATGGGAGTGGTTACCTCTTTTGAATCACTCATGTTGAATTTTCGAAGCATTTCTTGTGTATACTTTGATTGGTGCACATGGATACCATCGCGAGTTTGCTTGATTTCAAGTCCAAGAAAGTAAGTCAACTCTCCCACTAGACTCATTTCAAATTCACTCTCCATGTGTCCAATGAACTCATTTAAATAGCCCTTATTGTTTGAGCCACAAATTATGTCATCGACATACACTTGGGCTACAAAGATATTGTCACCATCTCTCCGTAGAAATAGTGTAAAGTATATTTGGCCTCTAACGAAGCCCTTCTCAATTAGGAATGTCGACAACCGCTCATACCAAGCTCAGGGTGCTTGTTTAAGGCCATAAAGTGCCTTTTTGAGCTTGAACACGTGATTTGGGAATTCGAAATTCTCAACCCCGGAGGTTGTTCGACGTAGACCTCTTCTCTAATCAAACCATTTAGAAAGGCCGATTTGACATCCATTTGGTATAGCTTGAAGCCACGATGTGCTGCAAATGCAAGCATCAATCGAATGGATTCTAATCGTGCCACGGGAGCATAGGTTTCATCATAATCAAGGCCTTCAACTTGACTATAGCCCTTGGCTACCAAGCGTGCCTTGTTTCTAATGATTTCTCCCTTATGGTTCAATTTATTTTTGAAGACCCATTTGGTTCCAATGATGGTGGTCTTCTTAGGTCTAGGGACTAAGTCCCAAACTTGACTCCTTTCGAATTGACCTAGTTCATCTTGCATTGCAATGATCCAATCGGGATCATTTAATGCTTCATCAATTTTTCTAGGTTTAATTTCGGAAATTAGGGCAACTTCATTAGCCTCATTCCGAAAGAATGATCTAGTTCTAACCCCATGATGGATGTCTCCAACAATTTGGTCTTGGGGATGACTAGAGGCTAATCTAGTTTACCTTGGTGTTGGTGGTGCTTCTTGAATGGGTTCACTAGACACAACTTCAGTCCCAGGATCCGGCTGATCTATGGATTGTCTAGGCTCACTGTCATCGGATTCATCACCATCAACAACATTTGGACTTTCATTCAAACTTAGTCTCCTAAGTTCGAATTGGACTTCATCTTCTGGTTGACCATTGACTTTTAGAATTTCTTCAAAGACAACATCAGAAAACTCTTCAACTAATCTAGATTTCTTATTGAAGACTCGGTAGGCTTTGCTAACGAGGGAGTACCCGACTAGTATCCTTTCATCAGCCTTTGCCGTGAACTTTCCAAGATGGTCCTTGGTGTTTAGAATGAACACCTTACAACCAAACACCCTAAGGTGTTTAACCGTAGGTGGTTTTTCAAACCAAAGTTCATGGGGAGTCTTTCCTAAAAACCTATGGATGAGGACTCGGTTTTGCACATAGCAAGCTGTATTTACAGCTTCAGCCCATAAGTAACTCGGTAGTGAGTACTCATTAAGCATGCTTCGTGCAGCTTCTTGTAGAACACGGTTCTTCCTCTCTACAACACTATTTTATTGTGGTGTTCTAGGAGTAGAGAACTCATGTCTATACCCTCTATCTTGACAAAATTCTAAAAACCATTGATTTTGAAATTCACCTCCATGATCACTTCTTATTATCTTAATAGTTGACGATTTTTCATTTTCAACTCTTCTACAAAAAGAAATGAAAACATCTAAGGTTTGGTCCTTATATTTTAAAAAGTAAGTCCATGTATATCTAGTGAAGTCATCAATGATCACAAAGCAATATGTACTTTCATTCAATGATATGATAGTACTACAATCAAATAAATCCATGTGGAGCAAATCTAAAGCGGTAGAAGTATTTACTGTTAAATCCGACACTTTTGACGTGATCCAGAAAATTTTTGGAAGAAGTTTTAGGGTTTGAGAGATCCAAACTGAAGTTAGAGGATTAAATTACCTTGAAACTTAAGTTTTGAGGGCTTAGAATTGAATAAGAGTTAAATTTTGAGGTTAAATGGTTTAAAACCCTAAGCCTAAGGGCTTAGAGTGAAATAACGTATTTGGATGGGCTAAATTGCAAAAGACCAACTTAAAAAGGGTCTGCTAGGGCTCGGTTTCTTCGACCGCTTCCCCTCTTCGCTGCCCGATCAAAAACCGAAGCCATCGCGAACCCTAGCCCGCAGCCTTCTCCCTCACCTCCGCACCGCACACGAGCGTATCTTCCTAGCTCATCGACGCCGCCGGATCCTCTCCGGCCACGAGCAAGGGTGCCACCTTTCGGTGTGGTGCCATCTCGATTCTCTTCTCCTCGCTAGCATCATCAAGTTTTGGGCACCACAAGGGGGAGGGGCTGAGGACTATCGAT
The DNA here is from genome assembly GCA_024364735.1 of Boesenbergia rotunda. NCBI lineage: Eukaryota > Viridiplantae > Streptophyta > Magnoliopsida > Zingiberales > Zingiberaceae > Boesenbergia > Boesenbergia rotunda. The sequence goes on from JAGFNQ010005129.1 coordinate 3,614, forward strand.
TGGTTTCTTCCTGATAGGTATGTGTTTTCTCTTAAGTTTTGAGGATAGCTGTCGATTTGCTGCGATTTGCAAGTTCTCCTTTGATTTTGGATTTCAATCAATTTGGTTGAGGTAGGGATCGTCTTCTTGCTAGGGTCCTAGGAATAGAGCTCGAGTCTAGATTTGGGGTTCCTTGCCTCGGGTTCACAGATTTGGACGGATTGGAGCTGCAATTGGGGTCATCGACGAGCTCAGGTAAAGATGATTGAGTAGGTTGTTCTTTTGATCTTGCAGTAGAAACCTTCTGCCGTTGGTTTTAATAATGAGTTGGGATCTTCTTGGTTTTAGGACTTTGATCCTCTATGTTTGGAGATGTCGCCGCTGTGATCATGGTTGGGGGAAACCAATGGGTAATGAATTTCCATACTTAACTAGTTTTCTTCATGCAATCTAATTGATTAATAGGTTTATTATGGTTTGATCACAATCTGTAATGGTGTTGAGGTTTTGGGATTATATCTGTTAGTAGGATTGAAGTTTAGGTGTTGAATTCTTGAGGCAGATCTGTAGTTATGAAATTACTGTGCTATTGGAACCTATTCTTTCTTGGAATTGTTTGTTGCGTTTCATTTGCTTCTTTGGGTTTTTGTGGGTAGTGCTGATTTTGAAAGATGATTGGTCTGTGGAGGGTGTTTGAGATCGATCAGTGGTGTGCTCTGATCTTGAGATGTTAAGAGCTCTTGTGATGTGGAATTAAGGGTCAGCTTGATTATGGATTGTGATGTTAAACCTAAATGAAGTTTGCCATGTATACTTTCAATTTTTGGATACCTGTTCTAGCATGATCATGATTGGTTAATGGCTTCTAAGGATTGTATTCCACGGTGGTGGAGAGGTGATGACTTGGATTGAGCTGGGATGAAGGAGGTGTGATCGTTTTGTGAATCCATTCCCTTAGTTGTGAGCTTTAGTGATGGGAAGGTTGGATTAGTTCTAATTATGATTAGGTGTTGTCTATCTGGATTATGGGGTTGTCTATCGTCTTTGTTGTGCTATGATACCGGGTTAGGTTAAATGATGAGGTAAGTAATTGAAAAGGAATAAATGGGTTAACCCTAATATGGTTTAGGGATTTATTAGCTAGTTACCATTTCTATGTAATAGCTATTAAATATGTCCTTTGATACAGGGTATTAATTGGACTTATTTTCGCGGAGTATCGGACGGGAGATTCTCTTCGTATACGGATTCCTACTTTGAGGCGGGTACTTCTTGCTTGTCTTCTGTAGATCCACTTTATCTTTATGCATGGGCTATATTGATTATTGATGCAGTAGGCTGATATTGACCTTTATCTGCTACCGTTTTGTTATCCTGCTTGACCTTGGATATGATCTAAATTTTCTTCTATACAGTCTCGTTTATTTGTTATCTGATTCTGTATAGCATTGGTATGAGCATGAGTTTGTGGATAGGGATTAGCATACCCTTGTATGGTTGCATTGGTTGATTCTGGTCATACTTGCCCGTGTGTCTAGGTATGGACTGATTGGGTTATTGTTGTATGTCACTCGATATTTACGTTGGTTGATTCTGGTCATACTTGCCCGTGTATCTAGGTATGGACTGATTGGGTTATTGTTGTATGTCACCTGACATTTGCATTGGTTGATTCTGGTTATACTTGCCTGTATGTCTAGATATGGACTGATTGGGTTATTGTTGCATGTCACCTGATGCCTGCATTAGATGATTCTGTTATTACTTGCATGTGCACTTAGATGCATGATGGTTAGGTTATTATACCTGTGATCGACCTATGCATGTTATATTGAGTATGATGACCTGGTAGGGGTTGCATGTGTTTGAGTCATGCACCATACCTGCACTGTTGCATGTCGGCGATCAGCGACTCCCTTGTGGTTGAGCCTATCGTCTTCCGGTACATGATATGCACACACGACCACTCATGGGTTAGCAGATACCGTTAGGTGTGTGCATTTGCCCTGTATTGCTCCACACGGTCACTATTTGGAAGGTGGTTCCGGTGCGTGGTAGCAGCCAGGGATCCCTTCTCTTCCCATAGACTAGAGGAGATGAGAGCGACGCTCCCCCATATATACATGGGGTAGGGGGGCGGTCCCCCGCCAGCATCCTGTCCACTCGGTCACTCAGGAGCAGTGATAGCAGGGTGTGTACAGTGTCACAGCTCTACCCACTCGGCCGACACAGTATCGCCTGTCTCGGTGGCTTGACTGGTATTAGGGTGTGACCATGACATTGCATCATGTGCATATGATGCATTGTGCATTTTGATTGTGATTGCTGCATTTATTTGCTGCACTTTTTTGACATGCATGTACAGGATATACTTATATGGTTTGATGACCTTGCACTTGCTTGTGTCGGTACGAGTCTTTTATGGTATGGATAGACTGATTTCTGGTATGTACAGTCAGTTGTTATTTTCAGTTATGCATATTCTGCTATTCCTGTTGAGACTGTATCCTGTTGTTTCTTTATAGCTGCTTTAGCTACTTTTCAGCCATGCATATCTATCTATATACCTGCGAGTCCACTTGGACTCACCACCCGTCGTAATAATTTTGTTTTCAGGTTGATAGCTCGCCGGAGGAGCCCAGTTGCCGGTCCCGGGTCCCCACGACTCCATTTGGATGGGAGCTTCCGCTGGTTTTGGTTTTCTTTTGATAGCATAGTATATGTTTTGTGTTCGTTATGTTACCGAGGGCTTGTATTGGATTTATTCGTACGGTATTGTATTTTTGAGTCCTTTGTTGGACTTTGTGATGTGGTTTTGCTGCGTGCCTGCCCTAGGGGCAGGTCAGGTGAGTTTTTACGGTGTTTTATATTGCGTTGTCATTATTTTCATATTATATATATCTGTATTGAGGTCGGAGGCCAAATTATAAACTGCGTGTATTGTATGTTTGTGTAAATTGTCCGCCGGACAGGGGAGATGCTGTCCGATTTTATATTGGATCAGCGACTCCAATGGTCTCAGGGAGATGCTGTCTTAATAGTTGATGATTTTTCATTTTCAACTCTTCTACAAAAAGAAATGAAAATATCTAAGGTTTGGTCCTTATATTTTAAAAAGTAAGTCCATGTATATCTAGTGAAGTCATCAATGATCACAAAGCAATATCTACTTCCATTCAATGATATGATAGTACTACAATCAAATAAATCTATGTGGGGCAAATCTAAAGCGGTAGAAGTACTTACAGCGCTTTTACCTTTATGTGCAGATTTTGTTTGCTTACCCATTTGACATGCATCACAAAGTTTGTCTTTTTCGTACTTGATGCTTGGTAAGCCACGAACTAATCCCTTGTTGGCCAACTTCCAGATGTTCTTCATGTTCACATGTGCTAGCCTCCGGTGCCAAAGGGTGGACTCTTCTTCTTTTGACATGAAACACTTTGCAGAAACATTAGTAGCACTTTTAAATGAGACTTGATAAATATTGTCTACTCTTGTTCCTACTAGTACCGTGTCCAAGGTGTCATGTTGTCTAACTAGACATTGACTTGGATGGAAATCAATTGTGTAACCCGTGTCACACAATGGACTGACACTTAGGAGATTAAATTTCATCCCCTTGACTAGAAGGACATTTGAAATTCTAAGACATTCGGATATTTGAATGTCTCATATTCCTATGACCTTAAGACTACCATTGTTACCAAATGAAACATTACCTCTACTTTTCTTGTGAAGTGTGGTAAACAATGATCTATCCCCGGTCATGTGTTTGGAGTATCCACTATCAACGAACCAAGTTGATAGATGCTCCCCCTCAATCATAACCTACACAATTCGAAAAATAGAAGTTTTAGGTACCCAAACCTTGGGACCTAAAGTACCAACTAAACAAGACTTAGGCACCCATGCCTTGACAACTTTCTTTTGAACCTTGGGTGTCCTAGATTGTCTCATACCAGTCCTAGACATAAGAGACACAAATGAAGGTTCTTTGGGACGGTAACCAATGACGACCCTATTGTAGACTGCCGTTTGGGCATTCAAAATCATGTCTAGGGTCTTAGAGCTAGTTGAGAACTTCTCAAGAATATTCTTGAGTTTCTCAACTTCACTCTTCAATGATTGGTTTTCTTCTACTAGCAAATCATCATGCGAATCATCTACATCCTCAACCTTAGAGGATTTCAAATTTTCAACCTCAAGCTTCAATGACTTAATCTCATCTTCTAACAATTCAACATGCAAGTCATCTATGTTATCATCCCTAGATGATTTCAATTGTTCAATTTCCAAATGCAAAGATTTAACCTTATTTTTTGACTTCTTTAGCATATTGGTTAAACATGCAATTGCTCTATAACATTTTTCAAGCTCGAGAGAAGTTACCTCTTCATCATCCGAAGATGATGAAGCTGCATTTGAGGAATTGGATGATTCATTACTGCTTTTCTCTTCAAGAGCCATGAGTGTCACATGCCTTGTGCTCTTCTCCTCCTCTTCATCGGATGAGCTTGATGAGGATTCATCCCAAGTGGCCTTCAAGGCCTTCTTCTTCTTCTTGAATTTTTCCTCTTTCTTTTTGGATTTCTCCTCCTTCTTTAGCTTTGGGCATTCATTCTTGAAATGCCCTTTCCTACCACACTCATAGCAAGAGGCATTAGTCTTATCAACTTTAGCTTCACTAGAGTTACCTCTACTCTTGAAGCGTCGACCCCTTCTCATTATTCTTCTCACAAAATTTGCCATTTCAGAGGAAGAAGAGCCGCTGCCATCTTCCTCGGAATCGGACTCGGATTCGGAAGAGGATGAAGATGAAGAGACCTCCTTCTCCTTCTTCTTGTGCTTCTTCTTCTTGTTGGATCGATCCCCTGTAACTAAGGCAATCCCCTTCTCCTTGGGGCCTTTATTAGACATTTCATGCAATTCCATTTCACAAAACAAATCATCTAACTTAACAATTGACAAATCCTTGGAGACTTTGTAGGCATCCACCATGGATGACCACAAAGCATTCCTTGGAAATGCTTTTAGTACATACCTCACAAGGTCGCGATTCTCAACCTTTTCATTAATCGAATGAAGCCCATTGAGGACTTCCTTGAACTGGCTATGAAGCTCACTTACCGATTCATTCTCTTTCATGGAGAGATTTTGGAGTTGATTGAGGAACAAGTCCCTCTTGGCGATTCTTGAATCTCGGGTGCCCTCGTGGAGCTCGATGAGCTTGTTCCACAGTCCTTTGCACTTGTGAAAGGAACAACCTTGATGAGTTGGTCTTTGTTCATGCCGCATTGTAGAGTGACAACCGCCTTCCTGTCGGCTTCACTCTTTCGAGTTTGTTCGGCAGTCCACTGCCATGACTCGAGTTCTTTGCCTTTATCATCCATAGGAGGGGTAAAACTCTCCTTCACCGCGAACCACGTGTTGATGTCCATCTTCAAGTAATAATCCATCTTCGATCTCCAATATTGGAAATTTGCGCCATCGAAGAATGGAGGTCGGGTGGTGGAGAAACCTTCTCTCAACGCCATGGATGTAGCTCTCGGTTGTTAATCGGTAAAAACATAACCCCAAGCTCTGATACCACTTGTTGGAACCTGGATGGCTAGAGAGGGGGGGTGAATATAGCCAAACACTTGGACTTTAAGCTTCTCAAACTTCTACACTTAGATTTGTTAGTAGCACAGCGGAAGTAGCAAACACAGAGTATGCAGAAATCAGAAAACGAAAGCAAACTGACACAACTAGCAAGATCGCTAACAAGGAGGGTTTACAAGGTTCGGGGATAACTTGTCCCTACTCCTTGGCGTGCCCTTAAGGTGGGCGATCCCTTGATCGTCGGCAGATCAAGCCCCGATTATCACCGGATAGAAAGCAACCTCCTTCTCAGTGGAGAAACCTCTCCACAACGTTTCAGTCACGGATATATGTTTAAGCACAATGAAACAACAAGAAAGATCTTACTTAGCACTTAGCAAAGACAAGAACACAGCAAGCTCCCTCGGAGCTCCACCCAGTGACGATCTCACGCAAGAGCCTTCTCCTCGTGTCTTCTCGCTGTTGGACTCGAAGCTTCTTGTTCCTTCCTTCTAGCGCTCAAGTAAGGAATGGTTGCTTCACAGATTGTAGTTGCTTGTACAAGATGATGGAACTTCAGAACACGCAAGCAAGATGTGGAGAACACAAAGGCGCAGCAAGAACTCTAGCCAGAAACTGTATTTCGAACACTTGCTTCAACGAAGCTTTCTTGCGCCCTTTTGTTTCTCCACTCAGCACCAGGTGACAACATCTCCTGCAGCCTCCAGCTGCTTCCCTGCCAACGTCAGCTACCACTGAGCTCTCCCTCGACTTCCTGGGCTTCCCTCAGCCAAGCTCCAGTCTGCAGCTCCAGCCGTTGCAACTTGAGATGGAAAACGGACAAACCTGCTCCAAGAAAAGGCCTCCATTGACTCCCCTTGAGTGTTTGAATCCTTCCCTGTCACCTGCAGCTTAATCAGAGTGTTAGAGCAGCATATCAAGCAGCAAATCATATATCAGATGTTAAGCGCAGAGAATCGGATACAGTCAGACGCGATCAGAGCGTCTGATAGTGCAATTTGAATTAAAGTGATCGGTCACCCGACCGATCCAGGGCTCGTGGGTCGGTCACCAGACCGATCGACCGCTTTGCTGGGACTCCCAGCACTCGCGGCGACACAAGCCTGATCGGTCACTAGACCGATCAGTGTGACGCCTGATCGGTCACCAGACCGATCAGGTGGCTCCATGTCCGATCAGGCCAGAGCCTGATCGGTCCACGTCTGAGTGAACAGTAACTGCGAAAATCAAATCCTAAGTCGTGGATCGGTCACCAGACCGTTCAGGAGCTGATCAGTAGGGGAACTCAACTCACTGTTCGCTCCCTGATCGGTCACCAGACCGATCAGGAGCAAGGCAGTGAGTGAACTGCCTACTCCCTGATCGGTCACCGGACCGATCAGGAGCCAAGCAGTGGAGCAACGACCTGTTAGTGATATGAGAGAGAAGTGTCCTAAGGCAATCGCCTTATGATGTAAACATTTATATTAATAAATGATAATTCACTATTTGAGTATACATGTTTTATGTATTTGATTGGGATCTTAAACTCATCTACTGAATGTCCGCAATACAACTCACAGCATAAGAGAATTTGTGATGGGATCACAACTAGTGATTATCTCTAAATGTGCAAATGTGAAGTATTGAAAATATCCCTAGTCGATGAATTGATAAAAACGGACACTATCAATTCTGTTGAGACTAGCATGGGTTATTCTCTAATCAGTTGATTCTCACTGGCTGGTGACATTGGGATGTCCGGAGATAAACATGGATGCTAGTTAAGGGAACTAGTTCATTGGAGTGACTAGCTGTAAGACTTCATATGGGAATCTACATGTAGATATGTCAATGAAGTTCTTACTGTAGCTTAAGTGCGATGTTCCTTTGACTTGCGGTGTTCAAGTCATCTTGGTCATGGAGACTTATACTTTAACATCTTAAGCAAGCATCTCCAAGGAGGTGTGGACCCAGGATGATTGGGTATAAGCCGAAGTGCCCGAAGATGTTTGAACAGCCTACAAAGGATTCACCACTCCTTGCGAGGAGATGTATACCCAGGCCTATCGTCGGATTGTTACTCAGAAATCTCTGGCCAGAGTATATCATGTTTAGAGTGCGAGTCTCTAAAATACATGAGAGTAATTAGAAATCCAATGGACGAGAAAGACACTACTTGGGCTAGGTGTGACATAGTCAGCCTAGTGGGGACTGACACCATAGACCGTGTCCTGAACCAAGTGGGTATAAGGTGGTGAAGGGAATGGGGCACGATTCATTAGAGCTGCTGAAGGGTTTCAGAATAATTTCTTCTGAGGTCAAACCGTTGATCTTTCGATTAATTGGGGATCATGATGTACTACTAGGTGCCACTCATGATCGTTCTATAATTGGTTGATTATAGACGGCCAACATAAATCGAAAGCCTATTTAGTCACACGCACTACGAGTAATCCGAGGGATTTAAAACGAGTTGAAAATTGGATTTTCCGATCAAGAGATATAAGTCGAATCTGAGTTAATCAGAGGCGCAATGAAAGCTAAAAATGGCTAAGTCTTTTGAAGGCTTATTGGGCGAATTAAATGAGTTTAATTCGCGACCGGTTCGGGTTGGTTTGGCCGGCCAAAGAGGGTGCTAACCCTCCTTGGATGGCCGGCCACATTAAAGGGAGAAACCATTTAATTTTGGTTTAATTAATAAAATAGATCTAGCGCGATTTATTTTATAAATTGTGGATAAATAAATTTGTATAAAGAAATTTATATAAATAAATTTATAGAAATTTATTCTTTTTATGGAAGTTAAAATAATCCATGAATTGGTTTATTTTAATTTTATAAAATTAATTATGAATTGATTTTTCCATAATAAGAAAGTTTATAAATTTCTTATAAAATTTATTCCATTATAAAAGGAGAGATTAATTAGTTTTATTATAAAGTTAGTTATAATAAAATTCATAAGAGAATTTATAGGATAAATTTCTTATGATAACTAATTAGTTTTATTATAAAGTTAGTTATAATAAAATTTGGTTTAAACGGAATAATTCATAAGAGAATTTATAGGATAAATTTCTTATGATAACTAATTAGTTTTATTATAAAGTTAGTTATAATAAAACTTGGTTTAAACGGAATAGTTCATAAGAGAATTTATAGGATAAATTTCTTATGATAACTAATTCCGTTAATTCCGTTAAGAGGGAGACTTGGCAAGGGAGATGCTACTATATAAAGGAACCAAAGGCAAGCCCTTAATTCCAATTGAGTTGTCAAGAGAAGTAGCTCCCTCTCTCCCTCTTATTCTCTTCTCCTTCTCCTCTCCCTTCCTTAGGGCCGGCGCCCACTGATAAGCACCATTTTATTGATTATTTTAATTGCTAAAATCCATGTTTGACCCATGTTTTTATTTCTTAATTGTGATTTTACCCTAGGTTTTAGGATTTCCTCTTATTTTGGACTTAATTGCAAAATTACATATTTTTGGATTAATTGGCCACTAATTTTCTGATATATTTTTGTAGGCATGAAAGGATCCTGGACTTAGGGCATACTGGGTCAAACCTGAGTCGGATGTGAACCGGATCGAATTATCAAACCTACAATTAATCCGGGTCGTCCGATTTAAAAGCGGCTAGATCTGAGCCATCCGGGACGATCTGAAGCAATCCGAGCTAGGGTTAGGGTTGATCAAGCTCTATGATCAAGATCTGAAGGTTTCATCCCAATCGGAGCTAAATCAACCGTTGGATCAAGCAAGGAGGGCTCTAGAGCGTCCAATCACAGATAGAGTTGATCTGGACCATTCGTTGCATATCTGGAGGATCCGAGCTACCACAAGGCAGATCCTGATCCCAGATCACCATCATAAAAGTTTGGCTCAAATCAGACCAAGATCTACCGTTGGATCTTCTCAAATGAATCACAGCCGTCCATCGATTCCTATTTAATCAGAAACTCCCCAGCGCTTCTCCTCATCGCGTCTCCGCCGCTACAGTAGGATCTTCTTCAGTTTCACCGTGTTCTTAGCTAGTTCTTCATCCAAGAGGCGCGATCCCTCAAACCCATCATCAAAGCAAGGGCTAGGTCAGTATGGAGAGTCTCAGTGAGGTTTCCGATTGAAGTTTTGCTCAATAGAGAAGCTGCGCGAGGTCTCGGCAGTTCTCTATCCGATTTCAGCGAACTCAGCTGTGCTCCACTTCCATTGCATCCGAGCTGACCAGAGGGGTTCCCTGGAAGGTCTCGGTCACTCCCCAATCCAAATCGCAAGCCACCACAGCAAGTTTGATGAATTCGGAAGCTAAATGCAGTTTGGGCAGTGATTTGATCAGATTCAGTAGCTGAGACATTTCCCACTGATTTGTTGAGCTTGCGGGTCCGAAGCTCACTCTTGATTGACGACCAAGGAGCTTTTGAGTTGAAGAAGGGTTGAGGAGTAGTTTAAATCTTTAATTACAATGTTTCATAGTTGTAATTTGATTTCTGTCCTGTTTTCTATTTTTGCAGTTCGTATCAGCTGCTTAGATTTAGTTTTCTTAAGTGTTTAGCTGTAATTTAGCTTTAATCCTTCAAGTTGAGTAGTTTAGGAACCTATCTAGTGGATAGTTGTGTTTAATTTCGGTTTATTTCTGTGTTTAATGCTTGCGTGCCAGTTCTTGTTGCTGCGTATCACTGTTTCTACTTGCGTATCAGATTTCTATTGAGTTCCTGAATTTAGTTCCAAGCTCGCTTTAGTTTTACCTCATGAGTTTATCTTGCAGTTTAGTCTAGCTGATTAGCACTCGTTTTTAGCTTGGCCCATCAGATATTGCGTACCAACTTTAATTCTGAAATCTGAATTCCATTTCTGAATTCCTGCACTTCATTTCTAAAATCTGCATCCCTTCCTGTGTCCATTTATTTCTGACTTAATATCAGTTGTTTACAACAGCTGATTAAATTGCCATAACTTGCATTCGAATTGTGTCTGAATTGCCATCACCATTCCTGCAAATCAACTTAAATCCTGAACACTTGCTTCATTTCATCTCTGAATAAATTGCTTCTGCACTCTTGCAGTTCACCTCTGCATCAAGAACAATTCTGAATTTATTATTGCATTCATACACAGCATATCTGCCTTGCGTGAGTGGCCAATTGATCAGCGTTTAGTCTTCATTTCTGCATTCCTGAATGCCCATGCTGCCATTTAACTGTAATCCCTGCAGTTTCAGTTATTTCTGCTTCACATTCATTTATTTTCGAACCATGAGTTGCTGAATGCTGCAATTGATTTGCTTGCTCCATTCCATTTGCTTTATATCAGTTTCTAGAGCTGCAGTTACTGAAATTTCTGCAATTCTTCAACGTTCCTACAGCAACTGCAGATTCTGCAGTTGTGGTTTTGCCAAGTTGCTGAAATCTGCCTTGGTCTGAATTTCTGAATCCATAGCTGCACGTCAGTTCGGTTTTTAATAGCTGCAAGGTCTGAGCTGATGGTTTTTGAACAATTCTGCATTCATGGACAGTTTCTGCAATTTTGGTTTATGCCAAGTATTCTGAATTCTTTTTCCTAAGCATTGGTTTATGCTCCAATTCGGAAAGTGCCCAATGAAAGCTATGCTCTTAGTATGAGATTCTTTTTGGTACATTAGCTTCCTTGCTTTGGTATCAAGTTTGTTCACTTGCTTTCACTTTGTATCAAGTGAAGTCTTGGCACGATTTTGTATCAAATTGATTTTAGATTGCTTGCAATTGTCCATGTCTTGCGTTTGACTTTGTTGTTTCATTGCTTGGCATTTTGATTTGCTTTTGAAATCAGAAATCAGTTTTAAACAAATTGCTTAAGGGCTTTAGATGAGTAAGTGGTCCATTGGTTGAATCATTAAGTGCCAACTCCTTGTGTAGCTCCCTTAATTGAGTGGCGTTGCTTTACATTGCATTCTTCTTGTCTATTCGAAACCAAAACCCAAATATCTATTTGAAACCCAAAAACACAAACGACACCTAAATACAAGCGCGAATCGAACAACGTCAGCTAGCCCCGAGAAAAATACGACCTGTGGCCCCTTTGCTACATTTTTATACTTTTGATTGTAAAAGGGTTTCCAGCATTCCAGCAATTCATTGATAGTTAAATTTGATGAGCCCATACATTTCGTGACAACTTTAATTAGTATATTTGGGCCCGTCACCCACCCTAGCTCTATTAGGGCCGGCGCCCAACCTACACCCAAGCAAGGTTGTTGCCGTGAGCTTCAAGAAGAAGAAGAAACGAAGCAAGAAGAAGAAGAAGCGGATAGCGACTCCTCTCTTCCCGGAATTCGATTCTGGTTTCTTGGTGGTTAGTTTCCTTTTCTTCTCTTGATCTTCTTTGTTGTGCCTATAGAGAATCTAGTAGTTCTCGTCGGCACAAAACTCGTGACTTTGCGAAGTCATCCCGAGGAGAACTCGGCGTGGACGCGAATAGAGGCGGAGCTTCCAAGGAACGCTACGGTTGGATCTCGTCCCTTACTTCGAGTTACGCGAGGTACTTGGTAAATTAGTTTACTTTTCCGCAAAGTTTTATTTTATGATTATGTCAACACACTATAAGGTTGCATGCTAGATACGAAGTTAAAATAATTTAGGAAATTATTTTATGCAAATTCTTCCTCTGCACGTAAAAATTTAAAATTTTATGAACTCGTATCCTTGTCGACATGCACCCGGTCCCAACAGTGGTATCAGAGCCGGTTAGTGTTCGACATAATCGTATAATTGTTTTGTGGAAAACTTTGTCATGATCTCAATTTCGGAAAATTTTTTTCAATTATGGAAACTTTCAAATTATAATAAATTTTAGATTTAGGAATTTCAAAGTTTGGAAATCCTCATGAAATTTCGCAAACGTTTGAAATTTTCTAGTTTCTGAAATTTAATAATAATTGTTAAAACTTCCCATCTTTGGAAACTTTCCAATTTTGGAAAATTTTCTATTTTAGAAATTATCCAATTTTGGAAATATGTAAGTTTTCTTTGTACCAGAAACTTACAATTATTCTGAAACCTATTTTTGAAATCTCGCAATTTTGGGCACTTTCTTTTTAAGAAAGTCTAGACAAATTCATGGACAGCTAATTGACAATTAAATTTGAATTGGTTTTTTAAATTGACAACAAAATACTTTATTTTGGATTAAGCCTCGGGGAGCCGTCCAATTTAAAGTTAGTTGTTGTAATTTAATTTCCCAATTTTTTAATTGAAGTTGTCATGTTTGATTTGGATTGAGACTCGGGGAGCCGTCCAATTGGATTTACAACACATTACTTTTCTTTGGGTATCTGAGCCTCGGGGAGCCACCCTTAGAAAATGATTTGTTGTAATTAATCAAATCCATGAATAAAATATGTTTTAAGAGGTGATGCTCTTACATATTGTTGTCTCCAAAATTAATTAGGAAAATGGTTTCCTATAGAGTTTTCTTAAATGAGATTTTCATGAAAATAATATGTAGCTGAATTAAGGGATTTGTCTCTTAATTTAATAAGATTTGATTTAGAGAAATCAAAGTCTTGAACATATTATTTCCGAAATAAATTATGACAATTTAGGAAATTGTTTCCCAAAGCAATTCCTTTAATAAAGTGTGAAATTAGAATTAAGGAAATCCGGTTCCTAATTCAATTCATGAGACTTGATAAATTAAGTCACATACATACTTTATTAAGGAAATCGTTAGTCATGACATATGTCATGAATGTGCACTAAAAGGAAAAGATGAGACCAAAACCCCTTACAAAATATTAAGGCCAACACCTTCCATTAATATGGTTAGAATAGGAGTTTTGTTTCTCGTTTGGGTTGATGGACACATCCATACCCAACTTGAACCTTAACATGTTCAAACCATGGAATTAGTTTATGAATAATATAGTTGGAGTCAGAGGTCAATCCTTAGTTTTGGTTGTTGGACACATCCAAGCCTGACTAAACGGTTGAATGAGCTCCAACCATGTTAAAACTATTTCTTGATTAATGGGTCAGCCTTAAGCTTAGAGCATCGATTTGTTGTGCCACAGCCAAGGTCGATGTAAAGAGAGGTGCAGTTGGGTGCTATGTATATGATGCATACTTGTTAATGAGTTAACAACCCAATGATTTATGCAAACATTCAATTAGTTGATAGCATAATGTGATAGTTACATATATGTGATATGTAATCGGTATAATTACCTACCTTCATAGCTAAGAAAAACTTGATGGCCACAGCCATGGTGGTTCTTATCTATGGTTGGATATCAACCTATTTGGAGATGTTCCTACGATCTCCCGAATTGATAATAAGGGCTATTCAATTTGAAAAATAAATAGGATTTCAATTTATGTATATTGATACATTCTTTAATCATTCTTCTCACATAATCTCAATTTGAATTTCTAGGATAATCACTCGATCATGTCTTCTTTAAACTTGCGTTCCATTTTGGACACCAATAAACTGACTGGGCCAAACTTCATGGACTGGCTTCGAAACCTGAGGATAGTCCTCAAGGCAGAGAAGCTTGCTTATGTCCTTGAAGATCAACTTCCCAACCGTCCTCCTGAAAACACAACTCCAGACCAGTTTCCTGAGTTGCTCAACCTGCTGAAGACTGTAGAGCCTTCTGTGAAGCAGGATCAAAAGACGGTACTGTTAGTTGGTTCCTCGAAGAAAGGTTCTAAGAGGAAGGCCAATGAATAGAATAAGGGAAAGAAGAAAAAGGCCAAAAAGACTAAAAATACCCTAAAAGGCACTTGCCATCACTGTGACAATAAGGGTCACTGGCGAAGAAACTGCATGGTTTATCTAGAGTCCTTGAAAGAGAAGGCATCCGATGCCCCATCCTCTTCAAGTATCTTCGTTATTGAATGTCATTCTATTTCCTCAAACACTTGGGTACTTGATACTGGGTGTAGCTCACATATATGTAATGACATACAAGGGCTAAGGAATAGAAGAAGACTCGTCAAAGGAGAAGCGAATTTGCGAGTTGGAAACGGAGCAAAGATTGCTGCTGTTGCCATCGGAACATATTTGCTAAAGCTCCCCACTGGACGTATCTTAGAATTGGATAATTGTTATTTTGTTCCTTCGTTAATAAAGAACATTGTATCTATTTCATGTTTGAATGAAAAAGGTTATCATTTAACTTTCAGTAACAATTGTTGTTACATAACTTTAAATGGTGTTCTTTATGGGAATGGAACTTTGTGCAATGGCATCTACACGTTAGATTTATCCAGTGACGTTTTCAATATCGAAGTTAGCAACAAACGTGCTCGAATAGATAATCGAATAGACTCCTACACGTGGCATTGTCGTCTTGGCCATATAAGTAAGAAACGCATGACCGAATTACACCGATGTGGAATTTTGGAATCATTTGAACCCGGTTCATTTGATACATGCGAATCATGCTTAAAAGGCAAGATGACCAAATTACCCTTTTCCGGAAAAGGTAATCCAGTGGGAGAATTGCTTGGTCTAATACATACCGATGTATGTGGACCAATGTCAACTCTTGCACAAGGAGGCTATAGCTACTTCATTACCTTCATCGATGATCACTCACGATTCGGGTATGTGTTCTTGATGAAACACAAATCTGAAGCCTTTGAGAAATTCAAAGAGTTCAGAAATGAAGTAGAGAAACAGCTTGGCAAAAGTATTAAGATACTTCAATCCGATCGGAGGTGGTGAATACTTAAGTCAAGAGTTTCAAGATTATCTAAGGGACAATGGATATTGTCCCAATGGACTCCGCCGTATACACCACAGCATAATGGTATATCTGAGAGGCGTAACCGAACCTTGATGGACATGGTTAGGTCTATGATGAATCATGCAACTCTTCCAAAATCCTTTTGGGGCTATGCACTTAAGACAGCTGTTTACTTGCTAAACAGAGTCCCGACCAAGGTAGTCTCTACTACTCCATATGAGATCTGGAATAGTAAGAAACCTCACTTAACTCACCTTAAGATATGGGGTTGTCCTACTTATGTGAAGCGGGTTGTATCAGACAAAATGGATGCTAAGTCTGATAAATGTCTATTTATTGGATACCCTAAGGAAACGAAGGGTTACCAATTCTATCATCCCTTGGAACAAAAGGTGTTTGTTTCAAGGCATGCTGTATTTCTAGAGAAAGAGTTTCTTTTACAAGAAACAGTGGGAGTGGGATTGAACTTGATGAAGTTCAAGAAACTCCAATAGACATCACAGAGACACCTAGTCTAGGCCCACAACCGATAATTCATAGTGATGAGCTATCAGTTGAACCTAAAACTACACCACCTCTTCGTAGGTCTGATAGGACACGCAACATTCCAGAGAGATACGGATTTCTCGTAAGTGAATCGAACGACGTGTTACTCATAAGTGATGACGAACCTATCAGTTATGAAGATGTTCTGAAATGTTCAGAAAGGGACAAATGGCTTGAAGCCATGAAGTCGGAAATAGATTCCATGTACGAAAATCAAGTATGGGACTTGGTTAACCCACCTGAAGGGATTAAACCCATAGGGTGCAAGTGAGTTTTCAAGAAGAAAACCGGCATGGAAGGTAATGTAGTTACCTTTAAGGCTAGATTAGTGGCAAAAGGATATCGTCAAAAACAAGGAATTGATTATGACGAAACCTATTCGCCAGTAGTTATGCTTAAATCCATTCGGATGCTCCTAGCCATAGCAGCTCATTATGATTATGAGATATGACAAATGGATGTGAAAACAGATTTCCTTAATGGAAACCTACTTGAGGATGTATACATGATACAACCTGAAGGTTTCACATCGGTTGATAAAACCAAGGTATGCAAGCTTCGACGATCCATATATGGACTAAAGCAAGCATCTAGGAGCTGGAATATCCATTTTGATGAGACAATCAAAGAGTTTGATTTCTCACAAAATCCTGACGAACCTTGTGTGTACAAGAAGGTTAGTGGGAGTGCAGTCGTATTCCTAGTATTATATGTCGATGACATCTTACTTATAGGAAACGATTATCAGTTTTACAGACAGNGTGATGACAGATCCAGAGGGACAACCCATCGTCTTGATGAGAGAGGAGTTGGATCGCCTAGTCGCCAACGTTGTCAAAGGAGCATTGGAACAACACCAGATCGAGCAAGCCGTCTCACGACGAGCGGCTTTAGTGCAAGGCGAGATCTCAAGAATGTCTGCCTCGCACCACCACAACCGAAGGTCAGTCTCGCCACCGGCGGGACCAACAATGAAAACTTCAGCGCCCCCGCGAGATTCCTTGGGAGACTTGGAGAGAGCAAACTCCATAGCCTCCAACGCTTTACGGCAGGAGGAAGGACCGGGGAAGAACGAGGGACCCAAAGCCCTCCTGAAAGCACCCTCTACCCCTTTCTCCCTTGATATCGTAGAAGACCCCATGCCTAAGCAATACCATGGTCTAGGAATTGCTGACTATGATGGGAAGACGGATCCAGAGGACCATATCTGCAAATTCGAGAACGCGGCTCTCTTACACCAGTACACAGATGGTGTGAAGTGTCGAGTGTTCTTAAACACTTTGTTAGGGACCACCTAGAGATGGTTCCAGAGGCTACCCAAGGTTCTATAAACATCTTCCTGGAGTTTAGAACCGCTTCCCTACACCACTTTGCCAGCAACCATCGATACCAGAAGACGACATTAAATTTGTTCGTTCTCAAACAGAAGGCGAAAGAACCACTGAAGGGCTATATTCAGCAGTTCAATCGGGTGGCTCAAGATGTGCCAACCACTACTTCGAAGATCCTCATCAACGCCTTCACGCAGGGGCTCTTCGAAGGCGACTTCTTTCGATCACTGGCGAAAAAGCCGCCAACTAGTTTCGATGATTTATTGGGGTGCTCCGTCAAGCAAGTCAACGTCAAAGAGGTGCAGCACGCTTGCCGCAAAGATCCAGTCGGAGCCCCTATGCCAAGCTCGGTACGATCTGAGAGAAGAGAACCACCCGCACCAGCCTGGGCGAAGGATCCTCGCTCCGGAAAGGACCACTGGGCTGGTAAGAAGAGGATGGTGGAGACGGTCGATACCCAGGATACCGAACTACCGAAGAAGTACTATGACTTCCACAATAGTACAACGTACTCTACAAAGGAGTGCTTCACCTTGAATAAGAGGAGATCTCAGGATGCAGATACCAAGCCTCGCAAATGGTGGAATAAATCAGGGCATCGATGGAAATCCCCTCGGCGAGGCACTTCCCCTCGTCGACGACAATTAGGGAATGATGGAGCTGGGCGGCGATCCCGGTAGCGTTCGAGATGAAGGAGTCGGGAGATAGTGCTCTGACAATCTATCTCCCCCAAAAGAGATCCCAAGAAGGGGAAAGCTCTGGCACGCGGGCCTTCATCGGGCCATGTGAGAGTGATCTCCGGGGGATCTACTGGAGGAGATTCTCATCGGGCGAGAAAGGTCCATACCCGTCAGCTGGAGAACTACGCCATCGGGACTAGTAACGACAAGCGCCAGGGCCTGGTTATTTTGTTCGGCCCGGATGATCTGGAGGATGTGGAAGCTCCCCATGAAGATGCATTGGTAATCCTCGCACGCATATCTAACTATAACGTTAAGCGCATCTTTGTAGATATAGGTAGTGTGGGATCATTTAGAATCAATAGACAGGGGGGGGTGAATATCGATAAAATTTTGGATACGTAAGAATATTGCGTAGTGGAAAAATTAAAGCAATTCTAACTCTTTTTCTTTTTACTTGATTCGGAGTCTATGACGGGTCCTACTCCAAGGTCCATGGTCCTTGACCGTTTTTGTTGAGCAATTCTATATTTTGGAAAAATATTACACAAGTTAAATCACGAATATAGAATAAAATAAAACACTTGAAACAATTATACTGACGACTAGAAAAGAATCTGAAGACAGGAGCAGCAGGTCGTCGATCTGGAGCGTTGTTGGCGCTTGAAACTCGAGCACGGAGGAAAATGAACTGAGCGTTTGAGTGCTTGAGTTGGAAAAAGTGTTATTTTGAAGCAGGGGGTTGAAACCCCTTTTATACTGGCGTCCAGGGTGCCTGTGTTGTTGTAGGGCGCCTCCCGCGTCACCTATTTGGGCGCGCCCTCATCTGCAGACTCGACCAATGCTTATCCCCTTTCCAGGGTGCCTAGGACGTCTAGGGTGCTTGATTGCTCACGGGCGCCTCCCATGCTGACCTACCAGCTCAGCTTCGTAGCCTCAGGAAGTAACCCATATAGGGCGCCTGTATCAACACAGGCGCCTGTGTTCTCGGGCGCCTGAGCCCTCTCAGGCACCTAGGATGCAGAAACTCCAACCTTTTGCTCCTGTAATCAGGGTTAGTTCTAGAACAGCAATAATAGTAAAATAAAATATAAATAACAGTCTGCGCTGTCTTGGTCCTGACTTTGGGCTTCCAAATGGAACCCTAGGTCGAACCAACGCCTACTGTTCCCTCTTTCGGGGAACGCGTCCTTACCTACCCCTCTCAGGAGAAGTTACCTTTTGCCAACCGGCTCCTTCGAATGGACTTTTGCTCGGCCTCCGAGATTGCCAGATCTCGAGACGTCCGCTCCTCGACCTGCCTCTACTTCTGTCCGCAACTCTCGCTTGGCTAAAACTTCTGCCCGGTCTTCCGGATCAGGACTTCACGTGAAGGGTGTCATGGAGGCAAGCCAAGGGCTTGCAAGCGCATCCGAGGGATGATAGCCGGTGGAAGAGGACTTCAAAGGGCAAGCCAAGGGAATATACTTGAAGGCACACGTGAAGGAGGGTCGTTGAAGTGAGGAAGAGTGCTTGTATAAGCTCGACTGCCTGAACTTCCCGAGACATCAGTCGACTGCCATGGGGCAGTCGACTGGTAACCCCGAAAACTAGCCGTTGGGGTTAGCTATTGGCTAGCAATTAAGGCTGGATCAGTCGACTGCCCCAGGGGCAGTCGATTGGTATCGGGCTGGATGACTTTAGGAGTTGTCCTTTACCCTATTTAAAGGGTGACTTTTTGGCACGTCAATGGTATGGTTCTATGGGATACCTTTGTGCTATTAGTGCTAAAATTCTCCTGCTCTTCCTCTCATTCTCAATTCCATCTTGTAAGAGGAAGAGGACAACCTTGTAAAGGTTTTCTCCACCTTGAAGGAAACTTTTCATAGTGGAGATAGTGCGCTCGTGTGGATCCTTGGATTAGTCACCTCTCTGAGGTGGATACCAAGTAAACAAAGGTTTTAGCATTGATCTTATTGTTTTCATTATATTTCTTGTGTTTTGCTAACCATTCTTGTAGAGAAATCAAAAATTGCTATTCACCCCCCCTCTAGCAAGATGCCACGATCTAACAAGTGGTATCCGAGCAAGGTTCACTTCGGGAGAACTCACCGTCGACCGGAGCATTCAAGAATGGTGTTTCAAGAGGGTTATAGCACCGCAAGGCCACCGTTCTTCGACGGAAATGACTTCGCCTATTGGAAAGGTAGGATGGAGTATTACTTAATGAACGATATTGAAAATTGGTTGAGTATTGTAGATGACATCGATGCACCCGTTAATGAAAGAGGAGAGCTACTACCGATGAGAAATTCGACCAAGGAGATGATGAACAAGGCGCAAGCCAATGCGAAGGCCACCACAACGCTTCAATGCGGATTATCAAAAGAACAACTAAACAAGGTGGGGCCTTTCAAGAGCGCAAAAGAACTTTGGGAGAAGCTTGTCGAGCTCAACGAAGGATCCAATGAGTCAAGAAGGGCACAGAAGGACCTCTTGGTTGCACAATTACAATCACTCTCAATGAAGGCCAATGAAACGGTAAGCCAATTACATGGAAGAGTCAAAAAAATAATCAACGAACTCCATGTCATTGGTGAGAAGGTTGAGAATCGAGATATTGTGAGGTATGTTCTACAATCATTCCCTAGGACTACCTTGTGGGCATTAATGGTTGATGTCTACAAAGTGTCTAGGGATCTCTCTACGGTAAAGTTAGATGATCTCTTTTGTGAATTTGAGTTACATGAGCAAGCTAACATGTCTACTAAAGAGAAAGGTGTAGCTTTTATTGTAGAAAAGGAAAGGAAAAAGAAGAAGGAGAAAAAGAAGGACATCTACTCATCTAGTCATCATCATCCGAGTCGGAGGAGTCTAGTGCCTCCATGTATAGTGACCAAGAAGCCTACATGGTAAGGAAAATATGTAGAGCTTTTAAAAGTTTTTCTAACAAGTCTTATGGTATGAAAGGTTCAAAGAGTAAGAGCAAGGGAAAGGAGATCATTTGGTATAATTGCCATCAAGAGGGGCACATGAAGAATGAGTGCCCACAATTAAAGAAAAGAGAAGAAAAGAAGGAGGAGAAAAAGAAGGGTGACAAGAAGAAATCCAAGGGAAAAGAAAAGAGTGCCACAAGTCTCAAAGCTACTTAGGATGATCCATCTTCATCGGAGGAAGAAGAACATCATGTGTCACACTTCGCACTAATGGGAGTAGACAACTTGGAGTCATCCGAAGATGAGAGGAGTTCAAGTAGTGAAGATGAAGGTGAAGACTCATCATCCGATTCCGATGTATCGATAAGTGAGGTATATAACTTATGCACCTCTACTCTTGTTAAAATTATTACTAGTACAAATGATGATTTGACTAAGGCTAGGAAGAAAGTTAAGGAATTAAAAAATAAAGTTTGCATGCTCAAATTAGAATCTATGAAATTTAAGAACAATGTGCATGTTTCCTCTATCATGTCAAATGATTCATGTTTGGAAAAGGAAAATAGGGAACTAAGGGAAAAGGTAGAAGACCTCACCAAGGCTCTTGAAAAATTTAAAGTTGGTTCTAGAAGTCTTGACATGATCATAAATAGCCAAAGAGCCATGTATAACAAGGCTGGGTTAGGTTATAGATCCAAAATCAAGGAGGTGACATTTGTTTCACTTATGGGTAGGAAGGGTGCCCCTAGGAGACAAGGGGTTAAGGGAAATGCAAAGAAGACATAGTTACCAAAGAAATATTTAAATGATGCTTGTGGATCTAACATTTGGGTAGCAAAAGCTTGTGTTTTTCGTGTTGCTTAGGTAAAGGTGAAGGAAGCCTAAAAAATGTGGATAGTGGATAGCGGGTGTTCAAGGCACATGACCGGAGATGTGAGCAAATTCACCACTATTAGCTATCTAAGAGAAGGAACCGTGTCATTCGGAATAGTGGGAAACTCAAAATAATTGGTAGGGGCACCATTGAGGTATCTCCTACAATCACAATTCATAAAGTTCTTTTGATTAAGGATATGGAGTTTAACTTACTTAGTGTAAGTCAACTTTGTGATACCGGGTATAAGGTTGAGTTTCATGCTAGAAAGTGCTTAATTAAACAAAATGGTTCCAAAAATATTATGTTAGAGGGATATAGAGAAGCCAATCTTTATTATCTTAATTTTTCTTATGCTTCTAACATCTCTCCTAAGTGTTTCATATCCAAAGAAGAAGAAGGATGGTTGTGGCACCGGCGACTTGGACACATTAACATGAAGAATATTGCAAGAGTGGCAAAGAAGGAGTTGATGAAGGGGCTTCCCATGATCAAGTATGAAAAGACCAAGATGTGTGATGCATGCCAAGAGGGTAAGCAATCTAAATCATCACACAAAGGTACAACCTTAACTAACACTTCTTTACCATTAGAATTGTTACACTTGAATTTATTTGATTGCACCCGATTTGAGCAATCCAAAAATACTCTCAAATTGGTAGTTGCACCAGATTTGAGCCACCCGCTCTGATACCACTTGTTGGATCGAAAAAAATGATAGAGGGGGGGGGGTGAATATCATTAAAAACTTTTCGGACTAAGAAAGAGCAAATACACAGTGGAAAGAAATAAAATACACAAGAACACAAGTCGATTTTTTACTTGGTTCGGAGTCGCGGTCGGCTCCTACTCCAAGGTCCACGGTCCTTGACCGTTTACTTTGGGCAATTCTATATTCAAAAAGATCTTTACAGATGTTGATGCAGTCTGACCCTGATTGTTGTTTTGGTGTTGACACCGATTTTAGTTTAGGTTAATGAGATGAGTCTGGTTTAAGTCCTGGTCGGGGACTAGGCACGATTCCCGGTGAGTGAAGCCGGGTCTTGGTGAGTGAAGCTAGGTGATTGGAAACCCCGGTGAGTGAAGCCGGGTCCTGGTGAGTGAAGCTAGGTGATTGGAAACCCCGGTGAGTGAAGCCGAGTCCTGGTGAGTGAAGCTAGGTGATTGGAAACCCCGGTGAGTGAAGCCGGGTCCTGGTGAGTGAAGCCAGGTGAAGGAAATCCCGGTGAGTGAAGCCGGGTCCTGGTGAGTGAAGCCAGGTGATCGAAAACCCAATGAGTGAAGCCGGGTCCCGGTGAGTGAAGCCAGGTGACTGAAATCCCGGTGAGTGAAGCCAGGTCCTGGTGAGTGAAGCCAGGTGAATGAAATCCCGGTGAGTGAAGCCGGGTCCCGGTGAATGAAGCCGGGTCCCGGTGAGTGAAGCCGGGTGACCGAAACCCTAGTGAGTGAAGCCAGGTCCTAGTGAGTGAAACTAGGTTGAATGAAGTCCCGGTGAGTGAAGCTGGGCACGGAGTCTTGGTCCGGGGGACTGAGCATGAGACAGAGAAGGCTAGGGAGGCTGTTCTTTGGACTGTGGGTGGAATTTATGGGAGTTGGATCGGTCTGGTGACCGCTCAGGGAGTTGGCATGAACTCCCTATTGTGGATCGGTCTGGTGACAGATCCAGGGAAGTCTTATCAGTCTGGTGACCGATCAGGGAGAGAACAGAAGCTTTGGATAGACTTCTGTGTTGCTTCAGATCGTTTCGGTGAATGATCAGGGAACCTTGATCGATCCTCATGATCGATCAAATTTCGCGAGGTTTCTCACCTTTACGGATCAGGATGGCTCCTGATCGGTCAGGGAGTGACCTGATCGGTCACCAGACTGATCAGGGCACAATCTGATCGGTCGGGTGACCGATCAGAGGCTTTGACCTGCGAGAGCTGGAATTTCTCCAGCGAGTGTTCGATCGGTCTGGTGACCGATCCACGAGCTGTGATCGATCAGGATAACCGATCACAAGGAGTCCGCGATTTCTGGTTTCTCACTGTGGACCGATCAGGCTGGAGCCTGATCGGTCAGGGCTTACCCTGATCGGTCTGGTGACCGATCAGGGTCCTCTCTGATCAGTCCGTGGACTGATCAGTAGCTGACAGCTTTAATTTAAAAACGCTGTCAGAGTTCTGATCGCGTTCTATTTTTCTTCTGATTACTATTGATATCTTCTGATAATCGATCCTCTGTTGATTTGCTGTGCTAAACAACTACTTAGTCTGCAGGTAACTCAGGATTACTCAAGGAGGGTCAACTGGGCTATTTTGCTACATCAGGTTTGGCAGTTTTCCTTTCACAGGATACGTCTTTTGGCGCGAGTTGCAATGGCTGAGGAGCTATCCTGGGGCTCGACTGGAGAGGATTCAGAGAGTCCAAGAGAGCTCAGTGGTAGCTGGGCTGTTGCTGCTGAGCAGCTGGTGAGCTGCAGAGGAGCGTCTGGTGACCTGTGGCGACCTGGATGGGTAGCAGGTTAAGTGTTGGCTGGCGAAGAAGGGAAGGGATCTCTGCTGTCAACAACACTAGCTCCCTTGTGCAATCACTGTGAATCTTGAAGCTCTTGCATACACTCTGATATTGTGAATCTTGAGAGCTTGGAGCCAGTGGAGAAGTTTGCGATCACCAGGCAAACACCGCGAGAAGGAAGAGTTGAGTAAAGGCTCTTGCCAGGATCTTGCTGTGGTGTGAGTTGTGTTTTGTAAACTGTCTCCTTCGTGTGCTTTGTAGGCTTTCCTTGTCTCAGTGTTTTATTTCATATCTGTTGAGACATTGTTGTTAGTAATATGAGAGAAGTATTCTAAGGCAATCGCCTTATGATTGTAATCATTTACTTTAATAAATGAATATTCAGTATTTGAGTATACATGTTCGTGTATTTGATTGAGATCTTAAACTCATTTACTGAGTGTCCGCAATACAATTCACAGCATGAGAGAATTTGTGATGAATTCACAACTAGTGATTATCTCTACATGTGCAATTGTGAAGTATTGAAATTGTCCCTAGTTGATGAATTGATAAAAACGGACAATATCAATTCTGTGGAGACTAGCATGAGTTATTCTCTAATCAGCTGATTCTCACTGGCTGGAGACATTGGGATGTCCGGAGATAAACATGAATGCTAGTTAAGAGAACTAGTTCATTGGAGTGACTAGCTGTAAAACTTCATATGGTAATCTACATATAGATATGTCAATGAAGTTCTTACTGCAGCTTAAGTGCGATGTTCCTTTGACTTGCGGTGTTCAAGTCATCTTGGTCATGAAGACTTATACTTTGACATCTTAAGCAAACATCTCCAAGGAGGTGTGGACCCAGGATGATTGGGTATAAGCCGAAGTGCCCGAAGATGTTTGAACAGCCTACAAAGGATTCATCACTCCTTGCGAGGGGATGTATACCCAAGGCCTATCATTGGATTGTTACTCGAAGCCTCTGGCCAGAGCATGACATGTTCAGAGTATGAATCTCTTAAATACATGAGAGTAATTAGAATCCGTAGGATGAGAGAACGTTACTTGGGCTAGGTGTGACGTAGTTAGCCTAGTGGGGACTGACACACATAGACCATGTCCTGAACCAAGTGGGTATAAGATGGTGAAGGGAATGAGGCACGATTCATTAAAGCTGCTGAAGGGTTTCAGAATAGTTTCTGAGGTCAACCGTTGATCTTTCGATTAATTGGGGATCATGATGTATTACTAGGTGCCACTCATGATCGTTCTATAATTGGTTAATTATAGACGACCAACATAAATCGAAAGCCTATTTAGTCACACGCACTACGAGTAGTCCGAGGGATTTAAAACGAGTTGAAAATTGGATTTTCCAATCAAGAGAGATAAGTCGAATCTGAATTTTTCAGAGACGCATCGGAAGCATAAAATGGCTAAGTCTTTTGAAGACTTATTGAACGAATTAAATGAGTTTAATTCGTGAGATCGTGGCTTGGGTTTGGCCGGCCAAAGAGGGTCCCCACCCTCTTTGTTTGGCCGGCCACAATAAGAGGGAAGAATCAAATTGTTTGGTTCAAATTTATAAAATAAACTGCGCGTGGTTTGTCTTATAAAATTGTGGATAAAGAAATTTGTATAAAGAAATTTATATAAAGAAATTTATATAAAGAGATTTATTTTTCATGGGAATTAAAATAAACCTTGGATTGGTTTATTTTATTTTATAAAATCAATAATGGATTGATTTACCATGATAAAGAAATTTATATAAAGAAATTTATATAAAGAAATTTATATAAAGAAATTTCTTTCCATAATAAAAGGGGAGACATGGTTGTTTTTATTATAAATTAAGTTATAATAAAACTTGGCATAACGGAATAATTCATAGAAAAATTTATAAGATAAATTTCTTATGAAAAAATTTATTCCGTTAAGAGGAGACTTGGCGATTAAGAGGCTATTATATAAAGGTACCAAGGCAAGGCTTGGAAATTAATCCAAGAGATCAAGGATTCTTGCCTAGCCTCTCTCCCTCTCCTTCTCTCCCTTTCCCTCTTCTAGTGCCGCCGGCCCTAGAGCCCTCCCCCTTTGCCGTGAGCTTCCACCACCAAGAAGAAGCCGAAGAAGAAGAAGAAGCGGGTGCGACTCCTTCCTTCCTCCCGGAATCTTAATTCCGTTCTTCGTTTGGTGGTTAGTTTTCCATCTCTCTCTTGGTATTCTTGTCTTGCCTTTGGAGAATCTAGTATTTCTTGTCGGCACGAAACTCGTGGCTTTGCGAAGTCATCCCGAAGAAAACTTACGTGGACGCGAATAGAGGCGGAGCTTCCAAGGGACGGTACGGTTGGATCTCGTCCCTTTCTACAAGTTACGCGAGGTATTAAGTAAATTAGTTTACTTTCTGCAAAATTTTAAATGTATGATCATGTCTCCACAACATAAGGTTGCATGCTAGATACGTGGTTAAAATAATTTGAGAAATTATTTATGCTAAACCTTCCGCTGCATGTAATTAAATTTTAAAATTATGAACCCGTATCCATGTCAACATTCACCCGGTCCCAACAATTGTGTGGAGAGGTTTCTCCACCGAGAAGGAGGATTCATTTATTCGGATTTCCCGGGGCTTGATCTGCCGACGATCAAGGGATCGCTCATCTCACGGGCACGCCAAGGAGTAGTGGCAAGTTATCCCCGAACCTTGTAAATCCTCCGTGTTAGCGTCTTTGAGTTGCTGGTAGTTTTTGTTTTCAGTTTGTATTTGTTCTTCTGCCTCTGTTTGTTGCTTCCGCTGCTAATCTTCAAGTGCAGAAATTTCAAATAGTGCGAAAAAGCTGTGTCTGGCTACATTCACCCCCCCTCTGTAGCCATCCAAGCACCAACAAGTGGTATCAGAGCTTGGGGCTTTGTTCAAGCGGCTTAACACCCGAGAGTCAACAAGATGGCAATGAGAGAAGGTTTTATCACCACCCGACCTCCCTTCTTCGACGGATCTAATTTTCAGTATTAGAGGTCTCGCATGGAGTATTACCTCAAGACCGATATTGGAATTGTTGGGGCAATCGGCCCTGAGATGATCTGGAGGATCATGATATTTTGATGTGTGGGCAATATGGTCAAGTTAGGGTTTGTGTTGTTCTCACATGTGTACATGAGTGTGCAGGTGTACAGGTACGCATGGACTTGGTTGACGTCTTCAGGTGAAGGATGGCATGGAGGTAGGCTGGAGGCTTACGTGCGCATCTGAGGGACCATTGGATAGCAGGGATGATGAGCCAAGGGACGCGGACTTCAAGGCGTACGTGAAGGGTGGCATGGAGGCAAGCTGGAGGCTTGCGTGCGCATCCGAGGGATGAGGGCCGTAGATGAAGAGGGCGTGAAGGCAACAGTCAAGGCTGCTGGTGAAGAGTCAACTGAGTGGTGAAGGTCTGAGTATGTGGGCTTATACTCAGGGGCTAAGCCGGGAAGGTTTGAGTGCAGAGAGACTTGTACTCGGGAGTAAAACCCTAGGTTTAGGTGTGTACCAGTCGACTGGCCTAGGGGCAGTCGACTGGTGGTGACTGGAACAGCTGGCAGATTTGAACGTTGTACTGTAACGGTCAAATCTGGGTGGGACCAGTCGACTGCCTCAGGGGCAGTCGACTGGTAGCGGCTGTTTTCAGATTTGAGCCCTATTTAAAGGGTCTCGTTTCTTACTATCTTGCTTGACGAAACTTGCTTGGTTAAAGTAAGTTAGTAGTCTACTGTGATCAGAGAGCGTTCAAGGTGTTGTGGCGAAGTTTCTCCACCCACAAGGAGCGACAGATCTAGCCGGAGGTTATCCGGGGGTTGATCCACCGAAGGATTCTTGGATTAGTCACCCGACCGGGGTGGATACCAAGTAAACGATAAGTGTTTGCATTGTTTTTATTCCTTTGCATATTATTTCCGCTGCGCTAACAGTTCTATAGAGATCAAGATCCGTGAAAAAGTGCATTCACCCCCCTGCACGCCTAAATCGATCCTTCAGTTGGTATCAGAGCAAGGACCGCTCTTGATCGGACTAACCGCCGAGGGAGCACTTGCTAGAGGATAGGGGCCATGGAAGACAAATTGGGTGACGATATCAACTCACCACCATCATATGAGCATGAAAATTTTGACTATTGGAGGGATAGAATGAAGATGTGGTTCGGGATGGATTGGGAGTGTAGAATGACTATTGAAGACCCATTTAAAATCCCCAAGGACAAGCACGGCAAAAAGCTCCACCCTAGATATTGGACAAGTGAACAACAAGAACAAGCTAGGGCCAATGAGAAGGTAACAAATATTTTGACTAATATGTTGCCTAACCACGTTTTGAGTGATGTAGGAAAATATTCAAACACATGCGAATTGTGGAATAAGTTGGAAGAAATTCATAAGAACCCTACATCAACTCTAAGAGTGGAAGAGATTGAGGAAATCGACTCAAGTATTGAAGAAGATAAAGAAGAAGAAGAAATGACAAATTCAAATGTTGAGGGGAGGAGAGACCCTCGATCATCCATGAGCAAGAAAAGATGCCCATCTCCACCAAAGCTAAGTCAAGAGAGCATATCATATGCTTTGGGTGTAATAAGAAGGAGCACTACAAGGATAAGTGTCCACAAGGTAAAAAAGAGGTAATTCCTAAGCCCAAATCTTTTCAATTTAAATCTAATATGGGTTGTAGGAATGAGGAAGTTCAAAACAAAAGAAAAACGATTCGGTGCTTCACATGCGGGGAGCTTGGGCATTATCACACAAAATGTCCAAGAAGTAAAGAGCTCAAGAAGATGGAGCACCTTAGGAAATGGGAAAAAAAAGAAAGAAAGAGGAGCACTCATCAAGGGGGAGCAACAATGGTAAGGAAGGTACCCTCTAACTCCACTCATGCTTCAAGATCTTTCATGAATGCTCGAAATGTGTGTATGAATGATAGAATTGATAACACTTGCTTGCCTATGCGTGTTTTTGGTTTTAAATATCATGATAGAAACAATTTTGTATGCCAGAACACCAAGAATTCTATGGTTCATGATAAATCGAGGAACTCTAGGAATAAGGACCAAGACATAAACCTTAAGAAAGGGGGAAATATGCTTAGCAAAATAGGTAGACCTAGAAATGATCAAATTAGGTCTAGTGATCCTAAGATAAGGAAGTTAGAAAAGGAAAACTAAGTTTTAAGAGCAAAACTTGATGAGTTGAAAAGAAAACTTGGTAGAGTAATTCAAGGGGCCAAGGATGTGAACATGATCTCAAAGGACCAAACGTATAAGAATGGTAGGCCGGGTTTAGGATACCATTCTAGGAGGGCCAATGTTGATAAAGTATCGTATTCAAGGATGCCCTATAACTATGGTAGAGAAAAAGTCAAAAATGGCAAGGAAAAGCCATTTAAAGGGAAAGAAAAGAAATTGACCAAAGAAAAGGTCTATCGGATTAAGAGAGTAATGGCGGAAAGTCAAGAAGCACCGGAGGAGCACCAGTGTGGTCTTGCCTTGGTAGAAAAGTTACCGAGGAAGGTAATTAGGGCTAGGAGCTCAAGGGAGAGCTCTGAAAGTCAAAGTGGGATCCATGGTCAATGGATCTCAGGTGGTTTCCTTCTAGGGGATTGAAAAGGACTATAGGGTGTGCCAAGAGGTTTAAAAGGCTAAGGGTAGTCTTAATCCTAGAGAGTTGGCACACTTAAGGGAGGATTATAAAGAAAAAGGTGAAATTAGGATTTTAATTGAGACAAATTGATTTTAATGCCTAAATACCATATAACTTGATGCTATGAATGGACTATGGATGATTATGGGAAGTAGCATCAAGGTGAGGTCCAAACTAGAACTTTTGGGAAGAGTTTTATGATACTTTTTAGAGAAACTCGGAGTTTGTACCAAACTTGAGATTTGGGATGACTTTGACTAAAATTATATTTTTCTCAAGTAAATATAGGATCCACAAATATCCCCACAAGATTTCAGAATTTTTGGGAATTTATGGAATTAGTTAGGCATTTCTGAAGTTCGGACTGAAAAATTAAAAATCAGAACATCAGACACCAGTCGACTGGCAAAACCCACATAATGTAATTACGTGATGGCCCAGTCGACTGTCCCAGGGGCAGTCGACTGGTGCGCGGGTTTTATAAAAGGAAAGGCGCGCCGGGAGGAAGCCAAACTCTAGGGTTTTGGCGATTTCCTGGCGATCATCACCTCTCTTGATCTCCTTCTTCGATCTTAGCCCCTTTCAAGCTCTAAAATTCGTCCCTAAGGCCTCCCCTAACTCCGATCTATCTCTAGGGTTTGTGGAAAACCTCCTTTCTCAAGCCATTCTCTCAAAACCGAAAATCATGAAGAAAGCAGTCAAGAGGTTTGATGATTTAAGGTTCATTTCTCCATTTAGACTTTGCATTGATACTAATATGATGTTTTGTATGTTTTCTTTGATATTTTCTCTTTTGGGGAGATTTCTTGGTATGCATGCATGTGTTTGGGATATTAGGGTTGTGTCCAAGAGGTCTAGGGGTGAGGGCTCATCTCGACTAGGTCCCCAAGCTCCAGAGGAGTCATTATTTAGGAGTCGGGAGTGCAAGAAGAGATTCGAGGAGAATGAGTTTGTTGTGTTGCCTTGTCGGTATCTTATCAAAGCCTACTTCGAGGATAAAGCGCCATAAATTATTGAAATGGTGACTGATAAGTACCATTTTTGTTGATTATTTTAGATGTTAAAATCCATGTTTGACTCATATTTTTATTGATTAATTGTGAAATTGCCCTAGGTTTTAGAACTTACCTTTATTTTGGACTTAATTGTAAAATTACATTAAATTGGATTAATTGGCCACTAAATTTTGGATCTATTTTTGTAGGCACCAAAGGTTCAAGGACTTAGGGCATATTGGGTCAAACTTGAGTCGGAAGTGACCCGGATCCGATTATCAAGCCTACGATTAATCCGGGCCGTCCGATTCAAGAGCGGCTAGATCTGAGCCATCCGGGACGATCTGAAGCAATCCGAGCTAGGGTTAGGGTTGATCAAGCTCTATGATCAAGATCTGAAGGTTTCATTCCAATCAGAGCTCAATCAACCGTTGGATCAAGCAAGGAGGGCTCTAGAGCGTCCATTCATAGATAGAGTTGATCTGGACCATCCGTTGCAAATCTGGAGGATCCGAGCTACCACGAGGCAGATCCTGACCCCAGATCATCATCATAAAAGTTTGGCTCCAATCAGAGCAAGATCAGCCGTTGGATCTCCTCCAATCAATCTGAGCCGTCCAAAGTTAATTACTTAAGGAAAAATTTCCCACAGCGCACAGTCGTCGCGTCTTCGCCGCAAGCAGTCGTCTTCTTCGTTTCTTCTCCGTATTCTTAGCTAGTTTTCTTTAATCCAAGGGGCGCGACCCTTCAATCCTTCTACTAGATCAATTGCTAGGCTGTTGGGAAGGCTCTCGGTGAAATTCTAGCTCCGAATTGGCCAAAACAGAGTTGTTGTGAGGTTTCCACAGCTCTGAATTTTATTGCTTCAATCTCGGTTTTGCTCCATCCTTCATCCACCCAAGCAGTTCAGAGGGATTCCCTGGAGTGCATTGGTTCATCCCCACACCATCCGCGCACTTGGACAATGCCAGATTGAGGAAATCGATTGGAATTCAGATTGGTTCAGAGTGAGAGCTGGATTTGAATTGTTGAGCTGTTCTTCAATGGTTTTTTGAGCTTGCGGGTTCGAGGCTCAGTCTTGCTTGACGACCAAGAAGCTTTTAAGCTTAGGGAAGATTGAAGATTAGTTTTCTTTAGTTAATTTCGTTTTTGTAGCTGTAATTTACATTACTGCTTAGTTTCGTTTCTTTTGGTTTCAGATTTGGTTAATCTCGTTTCCTACTTGTTTCAGCTGTAATCTAGCTTTAATCCTTCAAGTTGAGTAGTTTAGGAACCTATCTAGTGGATAGTTGTGTTTAATTTCAGTTTATTTCTGTGTTTAATGCTTGCGTGCCAGTTCTTGTTGCTGCGTATCACTGTTTCTACTTGCGTATCAGATTTCTATTGAGTTCCTGAATTTAGTTCCAAGCTCGCTTTAGTTTTACCTCATGAGTTTATCTTGCAGTTTAGTCTAGCTGATTAGCACTCGTTTTTAGCTTGGCCCATCAGATATTGCGTACCAACTTTAATTCTGAAATCTGAATTCCATTTCTGAATTCCTGCACTTCATTTCTAAAATCTGCATCCCTTCCTGTGTCCATTTATTTCTGACTTAATTTCAGTTGTTTACAACAGCTGATTAAATTGCCATAACTTGCATTCGAATTGTGTCTGAATTGCCATCACCATTCCTGCAAATCAACTTAAATCCTGAACACTTGCTTCATTTCATCTCTGAATAAATTGCTTCTGCACTCTTGCAGTTCACCTCTGCATCAAGAACAATTCTGAATTTATTATTGCATTCATACACAGCATATCTGCCTTGCGTGAGTGGCTAATTGATCATCGTTTAGTCTTCATTTCTGCATTCCTGAATGCCCATGCTGCCATTTAACTGTAATCCCTGCAGTTTCAGTTATTTCTGCTTCACATTCATTTATTTTCGAACCATGAGTTGCTGAATGCTGCATTTGATTTGCTTGCTCCATTCCATTTGCTTTATATCAGTTTCTAGAGCTGCAGTTACTGAAATTTCTGCAATTCTTCAACGTTCCTACAGCAACTGCAGATTCTGCAGTTGTTGTTTTGCCAAGTTGCTAAAATCTGCTTTGGTCTGAATTTCTGAATCCATAGCTGCACATCAGTTCGGTTTTTATAGCTGCAAGGTCTGAGCTGATGGTTTCTGAACATTTCTGCATTCATGGACAGTTTCTGCAATTTTGGTTTATGCCAAGTATTCTGAATTCTTTTTCCTAAGCATTGGTTTATGCTCCAATTCGGAAATTGCCCAATGAAATCTATGCTCTTAGTATGAGATTCTTTTTGGTACATTAGCTTCCTTAATTTGGTATCAAGTTTGTTCACTTGCTTTCACTTTGTATCAAGTGAAGTCTTGGCATGATTTTGTATCAATTTGGTTTTAGATTGCTTGCAATTGTTCATGTCTTGCGTTTGACTTTGTTGTTTCATTGGTTGACATTTTGATTTGCTTTTGAAATCAGAAATCAGTTTTAAACAAATTGCTTAAGGGCTTTAGATGAGTAAATGGTCCATTGGTTGAATCATTAAGTGCCAACTCCTTGTGTAGCTCCCTTAATTGAGTGGCTTTGCTTTACATTGCATTCTTCTTGTCTATTCGAAACCAAAACCCAAATATTTATTTGAAACCCGAAAACACAAACGACACCTAAATACAAGCACGAATCACACAACGTCAACTAGCCCCGAGAAAAATACGACCTGTGACCCCTATATTACATTTTCATACTTTTGATTGTAAAAAGGGTTTCCAGTTATTCATATACATCTAAATTTGAGGCCCACATTTGTGACACATAGTTTGGGTCCGTCAGTGACTCACTTCGGCATAGAACAATTGGTTTATTGCCAACATGACATTAACATTGATCTATGCAAGGAGTTCTATGTAAATTTGACATGTATTGATTTAGACAATAATATTTATGAGTCAAGAGTAGCCGGCGTTACCATTCCTTTCGCGCCCATGTTTTTAGCTAGTTTCTTAGAGTGTTGGGCGTCCAACAATGTCAACACCTATTTTCCAAATGTCATTGAGCCGCTTGAGTTTGAAAACATTACCATTGATCAGATTCATCTGCACTATTTTAGAAGACATATACATGAATCTGAGCGTACCTTTGATGCAAAGCCCATGCGTCCATTTAGCCATGTTCTGTATAAGATTATTGTCAAGTGTATTCTACCCATTGTCACTAAGGGGAGAGCAAGGATTCGACTGTCTCACTTAGTGATGATGTATGCTCTTGAGAGACGATTGGACATAGATGTGTCGTTGCATGTTTTTGCCTCCATCTGTCATTTTTCCCAGAGTGTGAATGGGAAAATTTATATGCCCTTTTGCCACATGTTGACTGAGTTCTTCCAGCTACGATTTGACATTCGTGTCACTGGTGGTCAGGTCAAACACCTGTCCAAGGAGTATGATCAAATTGACACCCGCCAATTATCCTTGGCAGGGATTGAGTTTAGACAGGGGACATTTGCTTGGAGGGAGCGCCCAGAGGCCGCTGATGCAGATGAGGAGCCTACAGAGCTGGTCACCCGCGCAGAGTTTACTCAGTACCGTGAGGATGTTCATGGGCTCCGTGCGGATGTCCACACCATCTAGTGGATATTCAGAGCCTCCAGCAGGGTCAGGTGGCGACTCAGAGGGAGGTACAGGGCTTTACAGACTTCTGCCAGGGCTTTATGACCAGGCAGGAGGACATGTATGCGATGATGCAGCGATATGATTTATCATATCAGGGTCCTCCTGCTCCTCCTCCTCCTCCTCCAGATGGTGATGACCACATGTACTTCTGATCAGATGATGTAGTTGTTGGGTTTTAGACTTGAGAGTGTTTTTCTTGATGTTTCATTATACCTCTCAAACGCTTCATTTTCTGATGATTGTATTTATATGGATGATTTCAGGGCCTTGGCCCTAGGTACTACTTTAGGTTCTTTGTATTACTTCATTTTGTTGCTTTTATGACATATGACTTGTCTTCCTGTGTTTCTATGGAGGGATGGAAGTGTTAGCATGACTAGATACCATTTTGAATATTGCTTGAATATGTTGAAGTATTAATGGATGTTGATTTTGTGCTCATTCTACATATGTTCATAATATGATATTTTGTTATCTAACATGGTTTGATTGGATGGTCATCTAGACTTAAAAGAAAAAGAAAAGGGACTCTTGTCCATATGAAAAAGGGGGAGTTTGGAACCATTTTAAATGTCAATGGGAGTTGATAGAAAGTGCAAAATATAGGATATCATGAGTAGAGGTCACCCTTGATACAAAGTTTACATAATTTAAGAACTTTAGAGTTTGTACCAAAAGTCAAGCACGGTTGATGTTTTTCATAAACCAAATTTTTCTAGGGTAGGGAATACCTTAACAATTGTGCTTGCAAAGTTTCATATTTTTCCAGATTTTTTAGAATTTTTTATTAGTTTCTGAATTTCGGCTGAAATTCTGAATCTGTCGTATCAGTCGACTGCCCCATGGGCAGTCGACTGGTCGTGTGGACAGAATGGGTTTGTATGATTTCTGAAGGGTTTTTCAGATATAGGATTAAGTTCTACTTGACACCTAGAGTAGGGTTGCTTGGGGCAATCTTTTGATGGTGTCAAAGGGGGAGAACTTGGGTGTTAAGTTAGGTTTGGGTTGAAACTTAACATAGGTTTGGTTATACAACTTTAGAGTTAAGATGGGAGAACTTAACTTGGGATTAGCAATAAGAATTGAAATTTGGGAGAAAGCATAGGTTAAGGGGAAGTTTGCCTCTTGTGTGTTATGCTTAAATTTCAATTACTTTTGCTATTATTGTTGTTATATGTTTACCTAACTTAACATATTGCCACGCATCAAAAAGGGGGAGATTGTTGGGGCAATCGACCCTGAGATGATCTGGAGGATCATGATATTTTGATATGTGGGCAATATGGTCAAGTTAGGGTTTGTGTTGTTCTCACATGTGTACATGAGTGTGCAGGTGTACAGGTACGCATGAACTTGGTTGACGTCTTCAGGTGAAGGATGGCAGGGAGGTAGGCTGGAGGCTTACGTGCGCATCTGAGGGACCATTGGATAGCAGGGATGATGAGCCAAGGGACGCGGACTTCAAGGCGTACGTGAAGGGTGGCATGGAGGCAAGCTGGAGGCTTGCGTGCGCATCCGAGGGATGAGGGCCGTAGATGAAGAGGGCGTGAAGGCAACAGTCAAGGCTGCTGGTGAAGAGTCAACTGAGTGGTGAGGGTCTGAGTATGTGGGCTTATACTCAGGGGCTAAGCCGGGAGGGTTTGAGTGCAGAGAGACTTGTACTCGGGAGTAAAACTCTAGGTTTAGGTTTGTACCAGTCGACTGGCCCAGGGGCAGTCGACTGGTGGTGACTGGAACAGCTGGCAGATTTGAACGTTGTGTAGGACCGATGCACGTGAGAGGGGGGGGGGTGAATCACGTGACTTTTAAAATCTTCGTTATAAAATCAGAGTCGATAAAAAATTGTACGATGCTTTTAATAACGTGCGCAGCGGAAAAATTAAACCGAAATGCGAAAGTGAAAAATAATAAAAAATTACACGAGGATTTTTACTTCGTTCGGAGCCTTCGCCGACTCCTACTCGAAGGTCCAGGTTCCTTGAACCTTTCCTGTGGGCAATCCACTAAAAACCTCTACCGACAAACTACCGATAGAGTGATTCGAATACAAGATTGGGCGGAAGTGTAACAGCCCTACACTTCCCCCTTAAATAATTTAAGTGCAGAAAAAAATTCGTTACCCAACACTTAGATTTATCTGAAGCAGCTTGGGTGTTGGGAGCGATCTTCCAGCAGCGGCCGGACAACGTCGAGTCAAAGCACAAACCGCAGCAGAGGAGCGTGGAAGCAAGAGAGCGCCAAAGCTTGAACCAGAATCAAATTTTCTTATCTGTTAGAGGGCTTGCTTGCTTCTATTTATAGTGCCTCGATGCATGATCTTCTCAGCTCAAATTTTATCCATCAACAAGATGAAATAATTAAAAAAAAGATAATGTTTCTATCCTTTGCTTCAATTAAGAAAATAATTTAAATAAAATATAAATACAGAATATTGAAAAGTTAACCGAGAGGTTTTATCCTCTTACAATTTTATTAATAATTTAAAAGGAGATTTTATCCTTCCAGCTAAGCTTTACGTGAGAATTTTAAGCATTAGTAGGAATAATTTTATTCTCTAAAAAGAAGGAAATACGAATAATTTAAATGATAATTTATCCTCCACCAAGGCTTTAGATAAGGAATAATTTTATAAAATTCAACTACAAAATCTAATTAAATAAATTCTATAAAATAGAGTTAATGCATTTGGAATCTAATTAAATAAATTCTGTAAAATAGAGTTAATGCATTTAGAATCTAATTAAATAAATTCTGTAAAATAGAGTTAATGCATTTAGAATCTAATTAAATAAATTCTGTAAAATAGAGTTAATGCATTTAGAGTTAATTAGACCCCGTCCAAACCTGGATAAGGATCTAACCAGGACTCAACCGAGGTCACCAAAATGGGCCTAAGTTGGACCGCGCCTACAGTCCTAAAATAGGACCCGTCCTCACTGGTTCGCTCCTCCAGTGACTTACCTCACTTACCTCGTGCAGCTCTACTCAACTTCTTAACCCACCAGGTCTTCCTGCCAGGGCTCAACCACCCTGGTCTTTTTTGCCAAGTTTCAACCAACTTGGGCTTCAGCCAGTTGTCAGGCCCCGTGAACCCAACTGGACTTCTCGCCAGGACTCAACCACCCTGGACTTCCCGCCAGGACTCAACCACCCTGGACTTCAGCCTGGTGTCAGGTCTTAAGTCTTTCAACCCTGCACACTTAGTAAAGAGGTCATAACCAAAAGCAAGTCTAACTTTAACCTATTTGTCATTCATCAAAACTCAGGTTTAACTATTAGTGCAAATTGCACCAACACGTTGTACTGTAACGGTCAAATCTGGGTGGGACCAGTCGACTGCCCTAGTGGCAGTCGACTGGTAGCGGCTGTTTTCAGATTCGAGCCCTATTTAAAGGGGCTCGTTTCCTATTATCTTGCTTGACGAAACTTGCTTGGTTAAAGTAAGTTAGTAGTCTACTGTGATCAGAGTGTTAGTGAGAGCCCTAGAGCCAATCATATGATGATTACTTTTTAGACTCATTGTATCATATTCTTGTATATATATTTCTTATATATAAAGGCATTTCTTATGGTTATTGTACTTATGTGTATTGGTGCCAAATAACTTAGTATAATAACGTCCTTGAGTAGAAGGTTCTTATCTATATCAATCGATTAGTTGAATCGATAGTGAGATGATATAGAGAACACTACTCTTAATTATTCTTAGTCAAGTATTAACATTCAAGGACAATGTTAATGCATAGAGACTAGCATGTAGGTCAACATGATGACTTGATCTCACAAGTCATGGATATGAGATATCAAGTTGACACATGGGTATACATTAGAGAATGTATACTGAATGGCCCGCCATGAGAAAGTATCATGGATCGTTATATGAGTGTCATATACTTTCTCATGTGACTATTAGTATGACTATTAGTCCTTAGACCTGAAGTCACCATAGTTCCCTACATAAGGAGTTATGTACTTTGGTTTCGTCAAACGTCACCCGTAACTGGGTGGACTATAAAGGCGATTACTGGGTATGTAACAAATTATGCGGAGGGATGTGAGTGATGTAGATGGGATCTATCCCTCCTATATGACGGGAGAGATATCATAGTCTTGATAGAGTGAGATCACTAAGTGCATGGCCATGCCCAAATAAGGCAATATGAGATATTGAGCTTATTTGATTATAGTGAGTCTACTTGGAGTTCAAGACACATAGATTGATTGGAGGATGACACGGTCTATGCCTCATGAAAGATCAATCTAGATATCAAGGATAGAAGGACATTGTCACATATTGTGATGGTCACAATTATTAGTCACATTGGTGATGTTGGATCTCAACATTCTTGTAACTTGGGTAGCAATGATGTGTTGCTAGATACCGCTCATTGCTTATGTTTCTAAGAGGTTAGAAGCATTGCCAACGTTACAAGAACCTATAGGGTCACACGCAAAGAACAAATAGATGGAGAAAAATTGAAGTCAAGTTTGACTTGGCTAAATATGGAAAGTCCATAAAAGGCAAGTTTGACTTGACCCAAATCCAAATCAAGTTTGACTTGACTTGGTTCCACTTCAAGTTAGACTTGACATGGGAGAAGAAATGGAGTCAAGTTTGACTTGACTAAATATGGAAAGTCCATAAAAGACAAGTTTGACTTGACCCAAATCCAAATCAAGTTTGACTTGACTTGGTTCCACTTCAAGTTAGACTTGACATGGGAGAAGAAATGGAGTCAAGTTTGACTTGACTAAATATGGAAATTCCATAAAAGGTAAGTTTGACTTGACCAAAAGGCCACCTCACCTTGACTTGACCAAGTGATGACTTGGCTTGGTTTCCCCCCCATTTGAATTTGAATTCAAATTGAAAGGGGGTTAAGGAAGGCCACCTAATGGCCATTAGTGGCCATTATGGCCGGCCACTTAATGGCCATTAAGTGGCCGGTCACTTAATGGCCATTAAGTGGCCGGCCACCATGGGAGAACAAAAAGGGTTTTGTTTCATTTTTCCTCTAAGTGTGTCTTCTCTTCTTCCTCTCCAATTGTTGGAGTTCTTCTTCTTCTTCTCCTCTTGGCCGAATCCTACATGGTGCTAGCACACCTAAAGGATTTCATCCATCTACTTTTGTTCGCGTGGATACTTCTAGAGGGACGGCACTTGACGTCCTAGAGATTCGACATCCAAAAAGGAGCGAACGGGATTAAACGGGGCACGCATCAAAGGTAAAATGTTTATCCCTCTTTAGATCTAGGAGTAGATCGGGTTTTGAAGCATGTAAACGAGCACTCGTAATTTTTGAAATGGCTTTCTTCGCTCGGATCCTTGCTATTGGGGCTTTCGGGGTTTCCGCGACGCGAAAAAGCGGTTTTCGTGGCCCGAAAAACCCTACAGTGGTATCAGAGCCACGAGCGAAGCTTGTGCTAGTTTTGTTTTTTATTTTTTTTTGAATTAGATACAAAATTTAGATAAATATTTGCTTCTGTAATTTTTCTAAATTTTAGGATTTTTGAGTAATTTTTCTCGTAGAGGCAAAGCGACGAGTGCGAAGCACTTGTAGACTTTGCCACCGAGAAAAACTTCTCCGAAACGGCAAGTTTCGCCCAAATGGTTTTTGGGACAGCGGGTTAAAGCGTTGTATAATCGCAAGAAGACACTCGTGAAGGTTATTTCACGAGTAGGGGCGCTGCCCCTAACCCCGCAAGGGGCCTTGTCTCGCGATTACGCCCGAAACCCGCTTACCGGGACCGCCGCGGAGTTGTGACTCGGAAAAATTCTAAAAATGAGTAGAAAAATTATATAAAATTTATAAAATTACATAATTTTGAATTATGTACAGAAGTGTGATGATCATGGCCCAAAACCCTATTTTAATTAGATTAAAATATGTGTGTAATTCATATTACGGCCTGCGTGCCGTTATTTGTGTTGTGGGTGTTGTATTGTGATTGCGACCTGCGTGTCGGTTTTTTTTTATTATTATTTCTGTTAAAATTAGTTTAAGACTCGAATGTAACTCGAGTATAAATTTTGTAATGTACAAAATTAACGATGAAGGCAATTCTGGAGAAGACGGACTCATGGGAAGCAAGCCGACAACACATAGGGTTCTGGAAGGAGGAGCTTGGAGAAGCTGCTGCCTAGACCCTAGGTTGACCAAAAGATCTTCTCATTGGCTTGAGAAGATCTTAGTAGGGCCATGACTAATCACACTTAATTTTCTTGTATATTTTATTTTTGCTTATATGTATGTGATGCATGTTAGTATAGAATAGAATATACATGAGTGTATGTGATGCACATGTAATGTGGGAACCACATTTTGATGTGCACCTAGTACACATTTAGGTTAAATTAGATTTAATAAATGCCTTGATACGATGCACATCATCGATTAGATTAGATCTAAATCGAAATCAACTCGTATATGCCTAACGAGCCTTGATACCCATCACTACCATGATCATATGCGATTGTTGAATCTGCCAAAGCAGAGCAATGCATTTAATCTTGGTGGGATGCGGAGGGACAACCTTGGTCCCGCCTATCACGCTTGGGTTAGATTGAGCTCAATTAGATTGAGTAACTAGTTAGCTCAATTGGATCGAGCCTAACTATAGGCATATTCCAATAGTTGGAAAGGTAGGACAAGATCGCATTTATCAATAGTCTTGGGCGATTTAGCCAAAGCTAACTCAAGATTATTCATAAATGTTAATTCTTGATCCTATAAACAAGAGTTGCATAGAGATGTAATTGGTAATTGGTACCTACCGATCATACTAAGTCTTGGGCGATTTAGCCAAAGCTAACTCAAGGCGTAGTATGATGTGGATCTTGACCTACGAGAATTATAGTTAGTTGGTGTGGATCTAGTAGTGTGGTTTTACCACATCTATGACTCGATTCTACCAAAGCCCTATAATTCAGTGGGAGCATCATTTAATTAAAGGCCTAGTTAAATGATAAATATGATACAATGGTGGATATTTATTTTCTGCATTTATGTTGTAGATTACCATGTCAAACACGAACAATCTCTCTCTGCGATCTGTCCTTGAGAAGGACAAGCTCACTGGAGCTAATTTCCTGGACTGGTACAGGAACTTGAGGATAGTCCTCAAACAGGAACGTAAGCTGTACGTTCTAGAGCAAGCAGTTCCTGAAGCACCACTTCCCTCAGCCATCCATAGCGTTAGAGATGCTCATCAGAAGCATCAAGACGACGCGTTAGACGTATCGTGCCTAATGCTATGCTGCATGTCCTCTGAGCTTCAGAAGCAACACGAGAACATGAATTCTTACGATATGATTGGCCACCTCAAGCAATTATATCAAGGGCAGGCAGGGCATTGGAAGCGGAACTGCAACCCTAGCCGACCGAATCCCCTCTTCCTCCTGCGCGTGCGTGGCTTCCTGCGATCTTCTCCGTGTGTGAGTTCTTGAGTTGGCGCTCGAGTGTTTCCTGCTCAAGCTTCCTGCGATTTGTCTCTGAGGATCTTTGCGGTGTGAGGTAGCCCTTGTTCCTGTGGATTGGTTATCCCCTGCGAGCCACAACCGTGAGCTTTCTGCAACTTTTTGTGTTGTGTCTGGGCTTCTCGGCAGCAAGCTTCTCTCGTTTCTGAAGTGCTTGTGCCAGGTTGTCTGTATTTCCCTCAACCAACTCGATCAACCAAATGGCACCTAAGTAA
This sequence comes from Boesenbergia rotunda, assembly GCA_024364735.1. Classification (NCBI taxonomy): domain Eukaryota; kingdom Viridiplantae; phylum Streptophyta; class Magnoliopsida; order Zingiberales; family Zingiberaceae; genus Boesenbergia; species Boesenbergia rotunda. The sequence goes on from JAGFNQ010005129.1 coordinate 45,763, forward strand.
GATTCTTTTTCTGTTGTTGATTACTTCATGAATCATAATTTTTGTGGGCTAACCATGTTGTTTCTACTTGTGATGTGCCTGTGCCATGATGATCACTTGTCCATTTTCCTTTATCTCACTGAATTTCATCTGATCTTTCTGTGTGAACTTCATTTGGTCATTGTTTTATTCACTTGATCAATTCAATGACGTGTTCTTAATTTTCTATCTTTTCTTTGTGTCATTGATTACTTGATCAAATCCTGTTTTCATTTGTTCACTTGATCAAACCTCGTTGATAATGTGCCAAATTGATCAAACCGTATTCATTTGATCAAACTTCACTAATCAATCCCATAATTCAATCTGTTGCCATTGACCTTTTATCAAATGTTAGAAAAACTACCAAAGGCAAAGAACCGGCTGAGGGAACTTCAAAAGGAAAGGGTTCTTCATCATCTAGACCCTCCCAAAGACCCCAACCGTCTGTTAGTTCTAGATTTGTGAGTTCCTACTTCGAACAGAAGTTCCTCACCACTGCCTTTAAGCCTCTCCCTTGTCGTAACGTAGATAGATCTTTTGTCTACGAATATTGTCCCATGGTCAAACAGATCATCGAATTCTACAATATGGAGTCTTTCCTTTTTATGGAACGCAGATCTGTTGGACCTTGGATGGCTAGAGAGGGGGGGGGGGTGAATGTAGCCAGCCACTTAACTTTAGCACTTATCAATTTTTCTGCACTTAAACGTTAGGCAGTAGCGGAAACAAAGCATATGCAGAGAAACGAACTTAACAGAAATGCAGAAACAGAGAATACGAGTGCCCGTAAGGTGGGCGATCCCTTGATCGTCGGCAGATCAAGCCCCGGTGAACACCGGATATCAAGCGTCTCCTTCTCGGTGGAGAAACCTCTCCACAAGCTGTCTCACAGATGGATACAAGATAAGCTCACGAGACACTCGAGAAGGGAAGCTCACAAGAATGTGACAAGAACGCTTAAGCTCAAAGCAACAGAGAGCACACAAGCACCACAGCCCAGCCAAACTTCCCAAGTTTCTGTTTATTTTTCCCCCCGCTCCTCTGCTTCCAGCTTCGTCTCTTAAGCTCCTGCTCAACGTCGCCAGCTCCATCAGCACCACTGACTCACACCCTGACCTACTGACCTCTCTGAGCACTCAGTCCACTGGACACTCCTCCAGCTGAGCCTTCGTCAGTTGCCAGCCGCGCCTTCGTCAGTTGCCAGTTACGCTAGACGCCGTTAAGACCTGAAAACACAATAGATCCAAACCTGCTCCATGGAAAGTCCTCCATTGACCCTCCTTGAGTGTTTGAATCACCTGCTATCACCTACACACTCCAACAGAGGCTTAACAAATCGATATCAAATGAAATCAGCAGTGTATCAGAGAATCGGCAGAGAAAACAGACGCGATCAGAGCGTCTGACAGTGATTTCTAATTAAAGTGATCGGTCACCGGACCGATCAGGACTATCCCAGACCGATCAGGCTCCAACCTGATCGGTCCCCAGTGAGAAACTTGGGATCGCAAGTTCGTATGATCGGTCACCCTAACCGGTCACCAGATCGGTCACAAACCGATCCAGAAATCAGCTTGCCACAATCCCGCCTGAAATACACTGGCTGATCGGTCACCAGACCGATCAGGCTGATCCCAGACTGATCAGGCTCCAGCCTGATCGGTCAGGGTCAGAAACCTTGCGACAGTTGATCGTTCAGATTGATCGGTCACGGTTTCTCCCTGATCGGTCACCAGACCGATCAGGAGTCGATCAGTAGGTTTGCCAATGTTACTGGAAGCTCCCTGATCGGTCACCAGACCGATCAGACATCGCTGGATCGGTCACCAGACCGATCCAAGAGGGAACTTCGTGCCAACTTCCCTGATCGGTCACCAGACCGATCCGGGCAACGCCAAACCCACTCTTAGTCGAGAGAACCAGCCTCCGGCCCTTCTCTGACTCGTTCTTAGTCCCCCAGACCAAGACTCCGTGCCCAGTTTCACTCACTGGGACTTCAACCTAGCTTCCCAAGCTAGGACCTGGCCTCACTCACCAGAATTTCATCACCTAGCCCTCCAAGCTAGGACTTTTCACCCAACCCTCCAAGTTAGGACTTTTCACCTAGCCCTCCAAGCTAGGACTTTTCACCTAGCCCTCCAAGCTAGGACTTTTCACCTAACCCTCCAAGTTGGGACTTTTCACCTAACCCTCCAAGTTAGGACTTTTCACCTAGCCCTCCAAGCTAGGACTTTTCACCCAACCCTCCAAGTTAAGACTTTTCACCTAGCCCTCCAAGCTAGGACTTTTCACCTAGTCCTCCAAGCTAGGACTTTTCACCTAACCCTCCAAGTTAGGACTTTTCACCTAGCCCTCCAAGCTAGGACTTTTCACCCAACCCTCCAAGTTAGGATTTCGTGCCCAGTCCGCGACTAGGACTTAATCCCCATGCGTTTAATCAGACTTAAATCAAAACTTAAATCGGTGTCAACACCAAAACAACAATCAGGGTTAGACTGCATCAACAAGATCAACGTCGACTTGGTCTCCGAATTCTATAACAACCGTTATTCCACTGCTGACATTCTTGCATACACTACCCGGGTGGCCAAGAAAGACCTGGATTTTACCTACTCTACTTTCTCAGAGTATCTGGGCTTTCGGCGTTCACCGAATAGTTTTTCCCTGTTTCCTACCCTTCCAGCCCATTTACCTGTTCCATTCTTGGATGTCACCCCTGATTCCATTTACGAGTACTTTTTCGGCCACCCCAGGCCGGATGGTCTCGATGAGCTTGACAATGACTTCCCTACCTTTGCTGCCCTCAGATTGTCTTCTGTAGATTACATTCTATTCAAGATCATCACTCAATGCATTCTGCCCTTAACTTCAAAACCCCTTTCTGAGATCTGCCCATTCCACTGTCTGATGTTATATGGGATGCATCGACAGTTGGATTTTGACATCATGGTGAGTATCTTCGAGTCCATCGTCTCCTACAGAGAGCCCAGCCGTCGCACTGTCTACATGCCTTTTGAGCACATCATTACTGACTGGCTTCAGACGGTCAGTATTGATGTGACCAAGGGCAGGACTGTGCCCATGGTTCGACAGGATTGCCGACATGGCAAACACGCATTTGCTAAGTATGGCATCATTGTCAGAGATTAGGGCCAGGGCCTTCAGTGGAAGGATGGACGAGGTCTAGGAGAGCTACCTCGGGGCGCACACATTCACGTACCAGCCGCACCGGCTGTACATCAGGAGGCGCCCGTCGCAGCAGCTGACTACGAGTACAAGCCAAATCCCGATCTCCGCTGGCAGGTTGCAGAGCTGGAGCAGACGATCCAGCATGACCATCATGTGACAGAGCTCTGACGGCAGGGGATCAGTGTTGGTGCAGACAGCACCCAAGTCGAACCTGTGTTTTGATAATGACAAAGGGTTCAAAAGTTAAGAGGTAATGTTTATCTAACATGCTCATTAAGTGTGCAGGATACAAAGCCCTATCGAAGGACTGCTAGACACCTGGCGAAGGAATGCCAGGATACAAAGCCCTAGTGAAGGACTGCTAGGCACCTGGCGAAGGACTGCCAGGATACAAAGCCCTAGCGAAGGACTGCTAGGCACCTGGCGAAGGAATGCCAGGATATAAAGCCCTAGCGAAGGACTGCTAGGCACCTGGCGAAGGAATGCCAGGATACAAAGCCCTAGCGAAGGACTGCTAGGCACCTGGCGAAGGAATGCCAGGACACGAAGACTTGGCGAAGGACTGCTGGGTACCAAGCGAAGGATTGCTTGGTACTGAAGACCTGGCGAAGGACTGCTGGGCAAAAGTCCAACCGGAGGAGCCGGTTGGCAACAGATAAATTCTCCTGAGAGGAGTAGGTGAGGACGCGTTCCCCGTCGAGGGAACAGTAGGCGTCGGTTCGACCTAGGGCTCCATTTTGGAGACCCAAAGTTAGAACCAAGACAGCTACGACTGTAAGAATCACTAACATTGTTGCTTTATCTTGTTTGGTACTAACCCTGGATGCAGGACCGAAGGAACGAGTGTCTGTAGCTCAGAAAGCCTCAAAGGAGTGAGGCAGAAGCTGGGTTGGGCGCCCGGAAGGACCCGGGCGCCCTAAGTAAAGCCAAACATGAGTTTAGCAAAAGTACGCTTCGGAAGCATACTGGGCGGGGCGCCCCCAGTGTCCCGGGCGCCCCGGGCTTGAGCCAACGAACCGGATAAAGATCATCCAGCCGAGAAGCCCGCTGAAAGAGTCAACCAGGGTGCCCCCAGCGTCCCGGGCGCCCCCACAGTCAACTCTCAGCCCTATTCGAGTGGGATAAGGGCTGACCGAGAGTTGCTCGGATCGGGTGACACGTGGGGGGGGGGGGCGCCCCCAACGTTCAGGGCGCCCCAGGAGGCTACAAAAAGCCCCTCGACCCCAAGGCTTCAACAATCACTGCTTTCAATGCCAATACGCTCCTCTACTCAAGCACTTTGCTCTGGAAACCTCCCAACTCGAGATACAAGCGCCGACGACGCCCCTCTGCTCCGAGATACATTCCACATCGGACGTCGGTAACGAAGAGCTGTCCTTTTAAGTTTACTGTACTGCAATTGTAATATCTGTTTATAAACCGTTTTGCGCACATATAGAATTGCCCGCAGTAAACGGTCAACGACCGTGGGCCTTGGAGTAGGAGCCGACCGCGACTCCGAACCAAGTAAAATCTTGGTGTTTGTGTGTTGTTTAGTTTTAATTTTTTCGCTGCGTATTCTCTTTTTCAATCCGAAATAATTTACGATATTGACCCCCCTCTATCGTATTCTCTCGATCCAACAAGTGGTATCAGAGCGGGGAAGCTCAAATTTGGTGCAACCACCAGTTTGAGAATTTTTCGGATTTTTCTTCGAGTTATTTCTTTTCTTCTTTTTTTGAATTTTTATCGTTAATCGAGGCCGGTGCAACACCCCTCGATAATTATTTTTCTTTATCCCGCACTACTAATCCAAGACCAAGTCTTGGGATAGAATTTTCCTTTCTTTTCTCTCTTTTTCAGATAAATTCCTTAATGGCCATGCAAGAAGGTTTTAGTACCGCAAGACCACTTCTCTTCAGTGGGGAGGACTTCTCCTACTGGAAGAGCAGAATGGAGGTCCACCTGAAAACTCAGGTGGACATGTGGATAATCATCCAGTCCGGACTGGAAATACCAAGGAATGCTGACGGAGTACAACAGTCTTACACTGAATGGGACACTGCACTCAAAAAGAAAATAGAAGCCGATGCCAAAGCGACCCAAACACTCCAATGCGGCCTAACCAAAGAGGAGCTGAACCGGGTGGGTCCATTCAACAACGCCAAAGAACTCTGGGGTAAGCTGATCGAACTACACGAAGGAACCTCCGACACCCGAATCAGCAAGAGGGACCTTCTGCCGAACAAGCTATACACCATCAAGATGAACGACGGCGAATCAGCAGCTCAGCTCCACGCCAGAATTCAGGAGCTGATGAACGGTCTACACACCATTGGTCACAAGGTAGAAAACCGTGACCTAATAAGGTATGCCCTTAACGCTTTCCCAAGAAACACCTTGTGGGCATCTATGGTAGATGCTTACAAAGTTTCTAGGGATCTTTCCAAAATCAAGTTAGATGAACTTTTTTCTGAACTTGAATTACATGAGCAGACTAACTGCAATCTGGCCGAGAAAGGCATTGCCTTTGTTGCAGGTAAAGCTGGAAAGACAATCAAGAAGAAGCCTCAACTTGCACCCTAATCTGATTCAAATTCAGACTCAGAAGACAGCGAGGGAAATCGGCCTAAGTTGGTTCGGCTAGCCTGAGACTATTACAAAGAGCTATAAAACCAAACCAACAGAAGGAAAGCCAGCCGAAGAAAGGAAGAACCAGCTGAACCCTCAAATGACAAGAACAAACCAAACGTGACCTGTTACGAGTGCAAGAAGAAGGGTCACTACAAGACGGAGTGTCCGAATCTAAAGGCAAAAAGCTGCAAAAGCAACTATTGAGGGCGCCCAGACCCTATTCGGGCGCCCCGAGGCTCACTGAGTGGCAGAAAGTCTGCCACTCCTCGCTGACCAGGGCGCCCGGGTCCTTGCGGGCGCCCCCATACAAGTGGTCAAAAACAGAAAGCTGCCAAAAGCAGCTGCAGCCCAGTGCTTAGCACTGCGGGGGGCACCCTCACCCTCCCGGGCGCCCTCCTACACCGGGGCGCCCTCTCCCTCCAGGGCACCCGGCAATGGCCTATAAAAGGGATCCATGCCCCCATTCTTCTCTCTACACCCAAAATTCTTCTACTCTCCAACTCCCTTCTTTCCAAGGTGACCTTGCAACCTTCTCAAGCTCTCATCCTCGACAATGCCTCCTCGAGCTGCCACCTGGTATAATCTTATTTGCATTTAAATTAATTTTATTTTCCTTAAATGCAATTCCTTTATAATGTTAGAAAACGCCGAGCAAACCAAGCAAACCCCGGTACCGAACCTAGTCCCGATCCTAGGTTCCCAACTTTAGAACTTTGTAATAAGTTTGCTCAAACAACATATAAGCCCATAAAAACTAGTTATCTCAATAGACAATTCTTCACCCAATCTTGTCTCTTGGCAATGAATGTTATAAACTTTTACCAACTCGATAACCTAGTATTCTGCACTCATCCTATTAATACAACTTTATGTGCAGAATTCTATAATAATATAGTCAGACTAGATCAGCTCAGCTTTGTCACCACAGTACAAGGGATGCCTCTATCCATCACACCCTCCTTACTTAACCGATTTCTTAGACTACGATTCTCTCAGTCCACCTTTTGTTGCTATCCTCCTAGGGATCCTTCATTTGATGCTCCCTACTCTCACATTACCCTAGACACTCTCCACTCCTACTTTTATAGGGAAGCTAGAAATCCCATAGCTAGACGATTTCAGTCCGTTGACCTTCAGGTCTAGGACTACGCCCTGTATAGAGTTCTGGTCCGCTGCATCCTCCCTTTATCCACCAGGGACGTCGTCACCATGCGACCTTTTCACATTTTCTTATTGTATGTGTTGATCCACCACCTAGACATTGACATTGGCCTTCACATGTTCCACGCCATCCTACATGCCTCCAGTGTCACCACTCAAGGTCGGGTACGCACCCCCTTCTGTCACATCATCACCTCTATCCTTCATCACCACGGTCGTAACATTACCATAGGTGAAATGACCGCGATGACCGATTTCGATGAGATAGGATTTAGGAACTTTTCCCTAGCTGGTATAGAGGTCTCGGCTACCGGGGTTTTGTCGTGGAGACGCCAGTGAGCCGGACCACCGATCGACTCTGACGAGGATGTTGAGGTCGATGTCGGAGATCTGGCAGCCGAGGTTCGAGAGCACATAGACGAGCCTCCACCACCGACACTCTACGAGAGAGTGACACGACTTGAGACACAGTTCCAGAGCCTCCGGGAGGAAGTGGAAGCAAATCATGCTGAAGAAATGGAGGCAAATCAGGGCTATTATACTGAGTATATGAATGCCCTTAGAGCCGAGAGGGAGACGAGCGACGCACGATATCACGAGATGATGACGCTATTTCGATCCTGGCAGCCAGGCTCTTCTGATCATCCCGGTCCCTCCTCCTAGATTTGATTAGCATTGTACTAGTGACTGTTTGACTGCCCCTACTCAGTAGGGTTGACTCATGTTTGACTTGTATGACTGTGCTGGTTCTCTCTCATACCAGCTGACTTATGGAGTTGACTATTTGTTTTTCCATGATTATCTGATCTTTATTGCTTAGTAGAATAGGTTAACTCTACTTTTGGTTTTCTTACTGCTTTACTTGATTTGAAAACCAGGTTCTAAAACAATTTTAAAACTGCTTACCTGTTTTCAAATCAAATTTTACTTAGTTTGAAAAACCCTTTTAGCTTTTTCTTTTTTTGGTAATTTTTCGACTTAGTTTTTTTTTCAAAAACTACCCCCTTCAAAACTAGGGCTTTTTCGCAAATGGACTTAGCCTAGGCCCTAACCCTAGAACTGCATGCACCTATAGATTTAGAAGCCAGCATCTCACAAGCACCTTAGGGTACTTTTGACTGATAACCTAGAATGGGTTGAGATGCTTAGGTCTTTGCCTTAATTCAAGATGTAGATCAGTGCATCTGCAGTAATTGGGGCACTAAATACAAATTAAACAGCAATCAGGTTAAGTGTCAAGTTTAGAAAATCTAACTTGAACAAAACACTTAACTTGACTAACCCTAGCGAAAACTACTGTTTATAACAGTTAGTAAGTAGCAAATTGGGTTAGACAGGACCCTACAGAGATAATTGAAATTGCTTTGGTTCAGTTTATATCTTGAATTGGTTCAGTACAGCACGTTATTCTGTTATATACTTATGTAGTTTATTTTTTTCTGCAATATTACCTTGTTTTTGATATATGGCAAAGGGGGAGAGATAGGAAAGGAGAGAAGCTCTAAAATTTTGTTTAAATTTTTTTCAAAATTCAATTTTTTTTTCAAAATTCAAAACTTTATCCTTTCTTAAAAATACTTAAGCTAAGTTTTTTCAAAACTGTTTTTAATACTTAAGCTAAGTTTTTTCAAAGCTGTTTTCAATATTTAAGCTAAGTCTGTTAAAAACTACTTTCAAAGTACTTAAGCTAATTTTTTTTTCTAAAGTTGTTTTTAAAATACTTAAGTTAGTTTTCTCAAAACTGGTTCAAAAGTACTTGATCAAAATAGTTTTCAAAATTGATTCTAAGTACTTGACCCAAGCAGTTTTCAAAAGTATTTTCTAAGTACTTAAGCTATGTTCAAAATTTCTATAAGTACTTATTTCTAAACTTTTCTATTAACTTCTCTAATAGAATAGAAAATTTTCTAAATTATTGACTAGAAATTTTTTCCAAAGTACTCAACCAAAATTGGTTTAAGTTTTCTAAAAACTTCTTTTGAAAAATGTTCTAAGTTTCTGAAAAATAAATTCCATCATGTTGACTTAGAAATTTTTTCAAAACCCCACGAACCTTTGAAAAACCTAGGGGAGATTCCTTCCAGGGGGAGGGAACTAAAACTGATATATCAAATGTCTTGATTAACTTAACTTTTTGAATCGGGTTACCATAAATCAAAAAGGGGGAGATTGATGGTGCAGACAACACCCAAGTCGAACCTGTGTTTTGATAATGGCAAAGGGTTCAAAAGTTAAGTGGTAATGTTTATCTAACATGCTCATTAAGTGTGCAGGATACAAAGCCCTAGCGAAGGACTGCTAGGCACCTGGCGAAGGAATGCCAGGATACAAAGCCCTAGCGAAGGACTGCTAGGCACCTGGCGAAGGACTACCAGCATACAAAGCCCTAGCGAAGGACTGCTAGGCACCTTGCGAAGGAATGCCAGGATACAAAGCCCTAGCGAAGGACTGCTAGGCACCTGACGAAGGAATGCCAGGATACAAAGCCCTAGCGATGGATTGCTAGGCACCTGGCGAAGGAATGCCAGGATACAAAGCACTAGCGAAGGACTGCTAGGCACCTGGCGAAGGAATGCCAGGATACAAAGCCCTAGTGAAGGACTGCTAGGCACCTGGCGAAGGAATGCCAGGATACAAAGCCCTAGCGAAGGACTGCTAGACACCTGGCGAAGGAATGCCAGGACACGAAGACCTGGCGAAGGACTGCTGGGCACCAAGCGAAGGATTGCTTGGTACTGAAGACCTGGCGAAGGACTGCTGGGCAAAAGTCCAACCGGAGGAGCCGGTTGGCAACAGGTAAATTCTCCTGAGAGGAGTAGGTGAGGATGCGTTCCCCGTCGAGGGAACAGTAGGCGTCGGTTCGACCTAGGGCTCCATTTTGGAGACCCAAAGTCAGAACCAGGACAGCTACGGCTGTAAGAATCACTAACATTGTTGCTTTATCTTGTTTGGTACTAACCCTGGATGCAGGACCGAAGGAACGAGTGTCTGCAGCTCAGAAAGCCTCAAAGGAGTGAGGCAGAAGCTGGGTTGGGCGCCCGGAAGGACCCGGGCGCCCTAAGTAAAGCCAAACATGAGTTCAGCAAAAGTACGCTTCGGAAGCATATTGGGCGGAGCGCCCCCAGTGCCTAGGGCACCCCGGGCTTGAGCCAATGAAGCGGATAAAGATCATCCAGCCGAGAAGCCCGCTGAAAGAGTCAACCAGGGCGCCCCAGCGTCCCGGGCGCCCCCACAGTCAACTCTCAGCCCTATTTGAGTGGGATAAGGGTTGACCGAGAGTTGCTCGGATTGGGTGACACGTGGGGGGGGGGGGGGCGCCCCCAACGTTCAGGGCTCCCCAGGAGGCTATAAAAAGCCCCTCGACCCCAAGGCTTCAACAATCACTGCTTCCAACGCCAATACGCTCCTCTACTCAAGCGCTTTGCTCCGGAAACCTCCCAACTCGAGATACAAGCGCCGACGACGTCCCTCTGCTCCGAGATACATTCCACACCGGACGTCGGTAATGAATAGCTGTCCTTTTAAGTTTACTGTACTGCAATTGTAATATCTGTTTGTAAACCATTTTGCGCACATATAGAATTGCCCGCAGTAAACGGTCAACGACCGTGGGCCTTAGAGTAGGAGCCGACCGCGACTCCGAACCAAGTAAAATCTTGGTGTTTGTGTGTTGTTTAGTTTTAATTTTTCCGCTGCGTATTCTCTTTTTCAATCTGAAACAATTTACGATATTTACCCCCTCTATCGTATTCTCTTGATCCAACAATCAGCTCCGAGATTTCACAGATGCGGACCAATCAGGAGACTTTTCAGACTGAGGTCAGGTCTGAGATCTCTGGGCTACGTGTTGATCAGCGGGCGACTGATTTGAGGATTTTTGCGATGCACGCCCAGCAGCAGGAATGGTTCGAGGAGTGGCGCGCATGGGCAGCTGGTCATTCGTACTAGCCTACACTTCCTAGAGCTGCGCCCTCCAGTAGCACTGCCCCGGGGTCTTTTCTACCAGATGATGACACGACATATGGCCCCATGCAGGCTGACGTCTCCCCTGCCGAGGATTGATTATGGTTGTACTCTGTTTGTCTGATTATGCTTCCATGACTTGTGTTGTATCTGACTATTTGACTGTTATGCTTGTATGACTTTATCAGTGCTTGACTATATGCCATTATTATTACTACTTTATGTTTAGGTTGTTCACTTTCATTGTCATATGATGCATATGATTTTCCGGTCATGCCTTATATTTATCATATGCTTATCGAATGTCTCTCAATTAATCGTATCCTTTGTTGTTTTTGGGAATTCCCCTAGGTTGAGGGGGAGGTATTTCAAACTTAACAATCCATCAACACCCTTTTTAGTGTTTGACAAAGGGGGAGAGTTTGGTTAGTTATGTTTAGGATAATTAAGAGTTTAACTGTTGTAGGGGGAGGATTCTGATTCTCCTATGATAGTGAAACTTGTTACAATTGATTTCAAATATCTAAACTTAAAATCGTGTTGTCAAACAACAAAAGGGGGAGATTGTTGATGCAGTCTGACCCTTATTGTTGTTTTGGTGTTGACACCGATTTTAGTTTAGGTTAATGAGATGAGTCTGGTTTAAGTCCTGGTTGGGGACTGGGCACGACTCTCGGTGAGTGAAGCCGGGTCCTAGTGAGTGAAGCCAGGTGATTGGAAACCCCGGTGAGTAAAGCCGGGTCCTGGTGAGTGAAGCCAGGTGACCGAAAACCCGGTGATTGAAGCCGGGTCCTGGTGAGTGAAGCCAGGTGACTGAAATCCCGGAGAGTGAAGCCAGGTCCTGGTGAGTGAAGCCAGGTGAATGAAATCTCGGTGAGTGAAGCCGGGTGACCAAAACCCTGGTGAGTGAAGCCAGGTCCTAGCCGAGTGAAGCTAGGTTGATTTAAATCCCGGGTGAGTGAAGCCGGGTCTCGGTGAGTGAAGCCGGGTGACCGAAACCCTGGTGAGTGAAGCTAGGTCCTAGTGAGTGAAGCTAGGTTGAATG
>JAGFNQ010005130.1:0-30512 GCA_024364735.1 Boesenbergia rotunda
ACCACTCATGTTGATAGATGCTCCCCTCAATCAAAGCTATTACAATTCTAAAGATAGAGGTTTTAGGTACCCAAATTTTGGGACCTAATGCATCAACAATGAAGGACTTAGGCACCCATGTCTTAGTCATTTTCTTTTTGACTTTTTGAACCCTAGAATCATTTGATGATCTAAAATGGGTTCTTGACATTAATGATATGACACTAGGTTTCTTTAGGTTGGTAACCAAACCAACCTTGTTGTAAGCCGCCTTTTGTGAATTTAGAATCATATCTAATGTTTTAGAGCTTGTTGAAAACTTCTCAAGAATATTCTTGAGATTTTCAATTTGGCTCCTCAAAGTATTGTTTTCATCATTAAGAGTCTCATCATGCAAATCGTTTATTACCTCCCTTAGAGGTTTCAATTTATCTACTTCTAATCTCAATAACTTAATCTTGTTCTTAGATTTTTTGAGTAAACTAGTTAAGCATGCGATGGTTCTATAACACTTATCCAACTCAGGAGAGATTACCTCTTCATCATCCGAAGATGATGAAGGCGCGGTTGAGGAGCTCTTTGATTCGTTATCACTTTCTTCTCTCGAGTCCTCTAGTGCCATGAATGCCACGTGACAGTAAGTCCTCTCCTTCTCCATTTTCTTCTTCTTTTTGTTACCTGCCACTAAAGCCAACCATTTCTCCTTTGGGCTTTGGTTAGAGATCTCATGTAGTTCCATTTCACAAAAATAAATCTTCTAACTTAATAATTGATAAATCCTTGGAAACCTTGTGAGCATCCACCATGGATGACCACAAGGCATTCCTAGGGAAGGCTTTGAAGACATACCTTATAAGACTCGATTTTCCACCTTTTCATTGATGGAATGCAAGCCGTTAATAATTTCCTTTAACCGACCATGAAGCATACTCACCGTTTCATTTTCCTCCATTGTCAAGTTCTGGAGTTGGCTGAGAAGGAGGTCCTTCTTGGCTGTCCGGGTTCATGAGTTCCTTCATGGAACTCAATGAGTTTGTTCCATAGGTCTTTGGCAGAGGTGAAGGGGCCAACCTTGATTAGCCGCTCTTTGTTCATCCCACATTGCAAGGTGACAACAGCTTTGGCATTGGCTTCCCCCTTTTTGATTTGCTCATCCGACCACATGGAGAAGTTTATATCTTTTCCCTCAATATCCTTTGGAGGAGAAAACCCCTCCTTCACTGAGAACCACATGCTCATGTTTGTCTTCAAATAAAATTCCATTCTTGACCTCCAATATGAAAAATCTATTCCGTCCAAGAACGGAGGTCTGTTTGTGCTGAGGCCTTCTCCTCCCATGGCCATTGTGTTGACTCTCGGATGTTAAGCCGCTTGAATAGAGCCCCAGGCTCTGATACCACTTGTTGGTGCTTGGATGGCTAGAGAGGGGGGGGTGAATGTAGTCAGATACAGATTTCTTGATCTTTTAGGTTTTCTCTGCACTTTGACGGTTAGCAGCGGAAGCAAAGCAAACAGAAAAATAGAGATGCAGAAAACAAACCAAACTCTAACACAAGGATATACAAGGTTCGGGGATAACATGCCCCTACTCCTTGGCGTGCCGTAAGATGGGCAATCCCTTGATCGTCGGCAGATCAAGTCCCGAAAAATTCGAATATCAAATCCTCCTTCTCGGTGAAGAAACCTCTCTACATAATGTCTCAGCAGATATGATATGAGAAGCACAGAGATAATGAACACACTTACAGAGCACAATGAACACAGACGGAAACACTTCGCCAAGCTCACTCAGCACAACTCTCACGCAAGAGCTCCCTGTTGGTGCATAAATGCACCTAAGTCAAACCTGTGTTTTGATAATGGCAACATAGGTCAAAAGTTAAGTCTTTCTTGTTGTCTAACAAGTTTCTTGAGTGTACAGGAAAAGCCCTAGCGAAGGAATGCTAGGCTCTGGCGAAGGACTGCCAGAAAGGAAAAGACCTAGCAAAGGAATGCTGGGCACTGGCGAAGGACTGCCAGAATGGACAAGCCCTAGCAAAGGAATGCTAGGCTCTGGCGAAGGACTGCCAGAAAGGAAAAGATCTAGCAAAGGAATGCTGGGCACTGGCGAAGGACTGCCAGAATGGACAAGCCTAGCGAAGGAATGCTAGGCCCTGGCGAAAGGGCTGCCAGAAGTAAAGACCTAGCGAAGGACCGCTAGGCACCAAGCTAAGGGCCGCTTGGTACTCAAGACCTGGCGAAGGGCTGCCGGGCAAAAGTCCAACTGGAGGAGCCAGTTGGCACCAGGTAAATTCTCCCGAGAGGAGTAGGTGAGGACGCGTTTCCCTTGAGGGAACATTAGGCGTCGGTTCGACCTAGGGCTCCATTTTGGAGACCAAAGTCAGAACCAAGACAGCTAAGGCTGTATAAAATAATTATTGTTTTGTTGTGTTTTGGACTAACCCTTGATGCAGGACCAAAGGGACGTGTGTCTGCAACTCAGAGAGCCTCAAAGGAGTGAGGCAACAGCTGAGTAAGGCGCCCTCAAGGTGAACCAGAACCAAGCGAAGCAAAATAGGCTTCAGCTGCTTACTGGGCAAGGCACCCTCAGCAGCGAAGGCGCCTTCGTCAGTGAAGGCGCCTTCGTTAGTGAAGGCGCCTTCAGCAGCCAAGGCGCCTCCAGCTCTCTCTGCGAAGCTTCAACTCAATCTAGCCGAGAAGACCGGGTCAACCAAGGCGCCCTCAGCGACCAGGGCGCCCCAGAGGTCAAACCTCATCCCTATTCCGGTGCGATAACTCTTGACCGAGCGAAGCACGGATTGGGTGACACGTGGCAGGGCGCCCTCGACGACCAGGGCGCCCCTAGGTGCTATAAATAGCACCCCTCGACCCCTAGCTTCAACACAGCTTTCATTCAACGCTTCCAAACGCTCTGACGACTACGCTCTGCTCCAGGAACTTCCCAACTCAAGTCCGAAGCGTCGTCGACCTCCCGCTGCACCGAAACTCGATCTACACCGGGAGTTGGTAAAACGGAGTGTAATTTTTATTTACAGTCATTTTTGTAATCTTACTCTGTAACCGTTTTGCGCATTATAGAATTGCCCAAAGTAAACGGTCAACGACCGTGGGCCTTGGAGTAGGAGTCGACCCAGGCTCCGAACCAAGTAAACTACTGGTGTTTGCGTTGTTTGATTTTATTCCGCTGCGTAACTGCTCTTTCTGTTAAATCCGAACATTTTCCGATATTCACCCCCCCTCTATCGGTCTTTCTCGATCCAACACTCCCAGCTCTTCGTGTCTGCTTGCTGATGGACTCGCCAAGTTCTCCTCTGCTTCAAGATGCTCAAGTTTTCAGTCGCTTCAAGGAATGCTCAAGTTTGCAGAAGCTTCAAGATGCAGGATCAAAAATGTCGCCACAAGAGATGGAGAGATCAAAGTGCTTCTGAGGATTCTTCGCTACCAAGCTCTTAAGCCTCTGCCTTAGGTCACAGCCACCAGACGCTCCTCTACAGCACACCAGCTGCTCATCTGCAACTGCCCAGCTACCACTGAGCTCTCCTGGGACTCTCCTGAATCCTCTCCAATCGAGCCCCAGGTCAGCTCCTCAGCTATTGCAACTCGCGCCAGAAGACGTTGTTTCCTGTGAACGAAAAACTGCCAAACCTGATGTAGCAAAAGAAGGTCAGTTGACCCTCCTTGAGTAATCCTGAATTACCTGCACACTTAACAGTTGTTTAGCACAGCAAATCAACAGAAGATCAAATATCAGAACATATCAGTAGTGATCAGAAAAGAAACAGAACGCAATCAGAACTCTAACAGCGTTTTTCAATTAAAAGCTGTCAGCTACTGATCGGTCACCAGACCAATCAGAGATGTCCCTGATCGGTCACCAGACCGATCAGGGTGATCCCAAACCGATCAGGCTCTAGCCTGATCGGTCCCAGTGAGAAATCTGACATCGCAAACTCATCTATGATCGGCCACCCTGACCAATCAAGTACTGGGGACGGTCACCAGACCGATCCAACAGGTGAGGACAGAACCTTCAGTTTTTCGCAACCCAATCCCACTAATCGGTCACCTGACCGATCAGGTTGTTCACTGATCGGTCTGGGACCGATCAGGTCCCTCCCTGACCGATCAGGCTCCAGCCTGATCGGTCCGGGGTGAGAAACCTTGTGACAGTTTGATCGGTTACACTGACCGATCACGGGTCTCTGATCGCTCACTAGAACGATCTGAAGCCACACAAAAGCTGAACCAAAAGCTTCTGTTCTCTTCCTGATCGGTCACCAGACCGATCAACCCTTTCTGGATCGGTCACCAGATCGATCCACAATAGGAGTTCGTGCTAATCTCCCTGATCGGTCACCAGACCGATCCAGAGGCTTCCAATCCAACCCTAAGTCAAGAGAACGGGCTCCCTAGCCTTCTCTAACTCGTGCTCAGTTCCCCGGACCAAGACTCCGTGCCTAGCTTTACTCACCGGGACTTCACCTAGTCCCACTAGGTATGCCTAGTCCCACTAGGTCTTTTCCACTTCACCTAGTCCCACTAGGTGTGCTTAGTCCCACTAGGTCTTTTCCACTTCACCTAGTCCTACTAGGTGTGCCTAGTTCCACTAGGTCTTTTCCACTTCATCTAGTCCCACTAGGTGTGCCTAGTCCCACTATGTCTTTTCCATGCCAGCGTGCGATCTCCCGATCCACCTGGACTTAATCCGAATTCATTCAACCAAACTTAAATTGTTGTAACACCAAAACAACAATCGGGCCAGACTGCATCAACAGTAGAGAAGGTGGAGTTGGCTACATATCATCTTCGAGATCAGGCCGTAACTTGGTGGAATATGCAGAAGACTCTTATTGGTGGACGACCAATTCTTGGGTTTCTTTCCGCGAAGCGTTTGAGGGCAAGTATTATCCTGTCGCATTTCGTACAGCCCGACGGCAGGAGTTTCTTGCTCTTCATCAGGGAGACCGCTCAGTTATGGAGTATGAGGCGGAATTTGATTGCCTGGCAGAGTTTTGTCCTCAGTTGGTTGCTACGGAGGAGGAGCGGACGACACAGTTCATGCTGGGCTTAGCTGGATATATCCAGGTGCTTATGTTTGGATGAGCTCCTACTTCATATCGAGAGGCTTTGGATCAGGCTTTACATACTGAGATGATCCAGCATCAGTTGCATGGTGATAAGAACAAAGGGAAGCAAACAATTCAGGCGACACAGAGACAGCAGACTGTTGGACAGAAGCGCAGTAGCAGGAGTCAGGGTACGCAGGAGACTTTGGTGCCTCAGTCTCGACCCCAGAAGTTTGGACGGTTTTCAGCAGGATCGTCTCAGGGTTCTCAACAGACTCAGAGGTTTACCACTGGGGTGACTCATTGTTTTCAGTGTGGATCTAAGGATCACGGCAGACCAGATTGTCCCCTAGAGCACCCCATTTGTTATTATTATAAACTTCCGGGTCATAAGAGTCGAGGCTGTCCTTTGAAGGCTCAACATAAGTCTGCAACATTTACTCCGCGGGGTGGCCGATCAGGACGCAGAGGCCATATCGAGGCGGCCGTCAGACTCATATGTCATTCCGACCGCAACAGACAGACATTAGCAGGCAGCTCCACCACCATTTCAGATGTATGGTATGCCTGGGCATGAGTACTCCTCACCAGTAGTGTCTTAGTATTCTGGGACAGGATCGTACTATCAGCAGCCACACCCAGCATACCAGCCTGCAGTTTATCAGCATCAGCCGTCGACTGGAGCTTCGGGTTATCAGTCTCAGCAATCGTTGGGCCTGCTGGATATCAACCCCAGCAGACTGCTGGACCTTCATCTTCTCAGCAGCAGCCGATTTAGCGTTGCCACCTTCAGCTCCAGAGACAGGCCGAGTTTATGCAGTCACCAGAGAGGAGGCACAGCGGGCCGATGGATCGGTCTTTCATGGTATGATTTCAGTTATGTATTTCCTGCTGAATTACTTGTTGATACTGGTAGTTCTAGTTCTTTCATATCATGACTGTTTATGGGAAAAAATTAGTAGAGTGCCTATCTTTAGATCACAACGTTTATCAGTGTGTCTACCATCCGGTGAGGTATTGGATATTACGCAGGAAGTCAAGGTGTGTCCATTGGACTTTGGCGGTTATACACTCACCGTGGATCTGTCGGTACTTGAGATGGTAGAGTTCGATATTATTCTGGGCATGGACTCGCTGGCAGTTTATCATGCCACAGTTGATTGCCAAGCGAGGGTGGTCACGTTTCGGCCTCCGAACCAACCCTCGTGGGAATTCTTGGCACCAGAGATGATGGGATTTCTATTATCTCTGCACTTCAAGCCCAGAAGCTTATATCGCACGGATGTCAGGGTTTTCTATTATCATTGATCAACACTGATGGTAGCAGTAGCCCTCAGCTCTCGGGTATTCCAGTGGTTCGAGAATTTTCAGACGTATTTCCAGAGCAGTTACTTGATTTGCCTCCTAGAAGGTAAGTTGAATTTGTGATCGAGTTGATTCCGGGGACTGCGCCGACATCAAAGCCTCCATATCGTATAGCGCCTAAGGAGTTGGACGAGATAAAGGTCCAGCTTCAAGAGTTACTTGACATGAGATTTATTCGTCCTAGTGTATCTCCATGGGGTTCACCAGTTTTATTCGTCAAGAAGAAGGATGGTTCTATGAGGTTATGCATCAACTACAGACAGTTGAATGCCGTGACTATCAAGAATAAGTATCCCCTGTCTCGTATTGAAGATTTGTTTGATCAGTTGAAGGATACCTCAGTGTATTCTAAAATTGATTTGCGGTCCGGATATCATCAGTTGAGGATCAGGCATTCGGATATCCAGAAGACAGCTTTCCGCACTCGGTACGGACATTACGAGTTTTTGGTAATGCCATTTGGGCTTACCAATGCTCCTGCAGTATTTATGAATCTGATGAATCGAGTTTTTATGGAGTATTTGGATTAGTTTGTTATTGTTTTCATTGACGACATCCTGATTTACTCCTGTTCCGAGAAGGAACATGCGCGCCACCTTCGTATCGTCCTTGAGACGCTTCGACGAGAGCAGTTGTATGCAAAGTTTAGCAAGTGTGCTTTCTGGTTGTCTTCTGTGGGTTTTCTCGGACACGTTGTTTCCAGTAGAGGTATCTGTAGATCCCCAGAAGATCGAGGCTGTCACTAGTTGGGAATAGCCTAAGTCAGTTCAGGATGTGCGCAGTTTTCTCGGATTGGCTGGTTATTATCACCGATTTGTTGAGGGGGTTTCCAACATCGCTTCACCATCGACACGTCTGACCAGAAAAGGCGTGAAATTTGTTTGGACAGAAGCTTACGAGACTAGTTTTCAGGAGCTCAAGCGGCAATTGGTGTCTGCGCCTGTATTGTTGTTACCTTCAGGCGAGGATGGATTTGTACTCTACACTGACGCATCACATCAAGGTTTGGGTGATGCAGCATGGACGGGTAGTCTCTTATGCTTCTCGTCAGCTGAAGGAGCATGAGAAGAATTATCTAGTTCATGACTTAGAGCTTGCAACCATTATTTTTGCCCTGAAGATATGGAGACATCATCTCTACGGCGTCACGTTTGAGATTTTCACAGATCACAAGAGCCTCAAGTATTTATTCACTCAGAAGGAGTTAAATCTTCGTCAGAGAAGATGGATGGAATTCTTGAAGGATTATGACTGTACTATTAGCTACCATCCAGGGAAAGCTAATGTAGTTGTAGATGCACTGATCAGAAAATCTCGGAGTATTCTGGCTTGTCACCGAGTTATGGTCACCGATTTAGTTTAGAGCTTCTCAGAGTTGGGACTGGAGGAGCAGGGTCAGACAGAGAAAGGGTTGTTGGTGACTATGGTTGCTTAGTCTTCGATCAGGACGAGGATCAGAGAGGCTCAGGGTAGTGATCAACATCTGCAGTTCTTAGGCAGCCGGATAGCCTCAGAGCAGCAGACTGACTTTACATGTGATGACGAGGGTATTCTATATTTCCGACGGAGATTGTGTGTACCTAAGTCACATCCGGTTATGGAGGAGTTGCTTCAGGAGGCTCATCGATCTCGGTTTGCAATACATCCCGGCGGAACCCGTATGTACCGAGATTTGAGACGTTCTTACTGGTGGAACGGTATGAAGAAAGACATCGTGGATTTTGTAGCTAAATGTCTAGTGTGCCACCAGGTGAAGGCCGAGCATTAGAGACCTGCTGGATTACTATAGAAGATCCCTATTCTTGAGTGGAAGTGGGAGCATATCACGATGGATTTCGTTGTTGGATTACCGAGGTCTCGTAGAAGACACGATGCGATTTGGGTGATCGTTGATCAATTAATCAAATCCGCTCATTTCTTGGGGATTCAGAGGATAGATTCACTGGATAAGCTGGTAGAGTTGTACTGCCGTGACATTATCAGACTACATGGTGTTCCTCTGAGCATCATATCAGATAGAGACCCGCGTTTTACTTCGCAGTTTTAACAGAGTTTGCAGCAGGTCATGGGTATCGAGCTTCGATTCAGTACAACCTTTCATCTGCAGACGGATGGACAGTCTGAGCGTACCATTCAGACACTGGAGGATTTGTTAAGATCTTGTGTTGTGGACTTTGGAGGCAACTGGGAGGATCACCTGCATTTGGTTGAGTTTGCCTATAATAATAGCTATCATTCGGTTATTCAGATGGCACCTTTCGAGGCGTTGTATGGTAGAGCTTGCAGGACACCTACCCTTTGGGAGGAGGTTGAGGAATCTCAGTTGCTAGGTCCTCAGAGTATTCAGCAGGACGCAGAGCTAGTCCGTACTATCAGACATCGTCTGTCAAAGGCTCAGGATCGTCAGAAGAGTTATGCAGATCGGAGACGCAGACCCTTGGAGTTCTCCGTGAGCGATCACGTGTTCTTACGAGTGTCAGCCACGAAAGGGGTGAAGAGGTTTGGGTTGCGAGGTAAGCTAGCTCCCCGCTATATTGGACCTTTCCAGATTTTGGAGCGGATTAGAGTAGCAGCTTATCGTCTGTCGTTACCACCGTCTTTGGCTGGAGTTCATGACGTGTTTCATGTTTCCATGCTGAGGAAATATGTACCAGATCTTACACATGTGTTATCGGAGGTGCTGGTCACACTTCAGCCAGACGCGACTTATGAGGAGGTGCCTATGCGGATTCTGGACCGCAAAGAGCATCGGTTGAGGAACAAGACGGTTCGTTTAGTCAAAGTTGGTTGGCAGCACCATTCTGATGAGGAAGCTACTTGGGAGCTCGAAGATACGATCAGAGCTCGCTATCCTCATTTATTTACTTGAGGTGCGTATGGTTGGTGTCCATTCCGTATTCATATTATATATGGGTTGTTGATTTCTCTGGTTGTTGACTAGTACCTGTTGTGGTTGACTAGTATATATTGTGTTTATTAGCTAAATTTAGGGACCAAATTTTTGTTAGTGGCGGAGAATGTTAAATACCAAATTTTTAAGGGGTTGAAAAGGTAAGTTTTCGAAAATAGGGACCTAGTTGTGAATAGCGTAAATAGTAGGGCTTATTTGCAAAAAGGTAAAATAATTATAAAAACCCTAAAAGCCCTCTCCCCGAATCAGTTTTCTTTCGCTCGATTCTCTCTTCCGCCGTTTCTTTCTCCCCGACGACCCACGCCGCGCGATGTTTCTCCGCAGCGAGCGACGCCTGTAGCCGCCCTGCCTTCTCCACTTCCCTTCTCCTTCTTCTTCTCCGGCGCGCACGAGCAGAGCACCGCCTCCTCACGCGAGTCGCCAACCAGCCGTCGCCTCGCGAGAAGCCCTAGCCGACGCCGCTGTCATGAGCCGAGGAAACGCCGCTTTGTTTGGCTTCCCGTCCTTGGTTTTTCACTCCGGCCGAAGTTAAGGTAAGGCTTTGTGCTAATCTTGTATTCAGTATGAAGATCTGAAAGAAATGAACAGTTTTGTAGTGTTGTCATCTAAAACACATTCATGAATGATAATATAATCACAATCGAAATATACCTTCTTTTGTTGGCTCGCAGCTAATGATTCAAGTTCCTCAATCTTGCGCCTTGCAGCAGTTAAGTCTTCATCTTTCTCAGAGTTCATTTGTTCTACTAATCCCAAGCCAATGCATTTAAATGGGGAACTTGATCCTCTAGGTTTTCTGAACTTCTCTGTGATTTCATTGTGGTTGAACTTGCAGCATTGGAGGATGCTGGGTCTCCATTGACTAGGTGGGCCAAAACCTCCAATTTCCTAAACTGTAGGCATTTTCTGTCAGTCAGAAATTATCTATAACCGTTGAACGTCATGATCCAGAACAGGCAATCATAGAGAAATATGTTGTCCATTTATCTTTGTATCAGAATGCCTTAACTTTTGTTTGTACTCTCTTGTCTGTGCCTCTGCATGCATATTCAGCTCAGATATGTGAGCTTTGAATTGGACAATCTGTGTAAGTGAAAATGTAGAATTTAGTGGCTTAAACTACAAGGAGCAAGTTCTTTTATGTTTGCCAAAAATAAAAGTGTTAGGTGTTTAGATTTCGATTTGGTCAACTGGATGTAGTAACGAAGATTTATTCTAAATTATTATTTAATCGCAGTTTAACTAATTATATAATTCTATTAATAGCTAAACATTCATATTGGTACAGGACCTTGATTCAGACTTGTTCAGTTGATCGTGGAAGGTTCTCGTTTGCAGACTTTTACAATTAAAAGACGGGTACTTTTCCTTTGTACTCGTGTAGTTTCTTTTACCTTAAAGCATGACTATTTTATATCTAATAGGTTTCTTGACCTTATTCCTTGTTGTTTGTTATTTTAATATCGTCGTTGATACTTATTCTTTGTTGATCTTCGAGTATTCAAAATTTAAATCCGTACAGTTCTCTGTTGGTTTTCTGTTCTGTAAAGTGCCGCTTGTACGCGAGTACTTAGAAGTCCATTAAACACAATTAGGTTTATTTGACATTAGAAATATCCTACCTAGCAGGGTCGTCTCCAGGAAATTGGAGGCCCTAGGCTAATTTTTAAATAAAAATCTTATATAATTTTTTAATTAAATATAAAATAACTGACAATTAAATGCACATGATTATCATGAATACTCAATATATTACGTAAATATAAAACTTCCAAAAATTAAATTAAGAATTCCTCCATTGTTATATCAATTTCAGTAACTCCTTCACATATATAAACTAAATCTAATCACAAAAATACAAAATGTTCATACTCTTCGTGCTTTTTGTTGCACAAAATTGTCAACTAAATCATCGTAATCAAGCTTAGCTACCATCTTTTTTTCAATAGACAATATGGCCAAACCATTCAACCTATCTTGTGACATAGTTGATCGAAGATAATTCTTTATCAACTTCAACTTTGAGAAACTCCTTTCAGCAGAAGCTACCGTAACTGGTATAGTTAATAATATTCTATAAGCTATCCAAGCATTAGGAAACCCATGATGCAAATTTTTGACATACTCCAAGACTTCAAGTGGTTTGGTAATCCAATTCGGCAATGCTTTTCTAAGTAATTGCAATTCAGAAAATAGTTCAAGCGCATTAATATCAGAATCATCCTCATGTTTCAAAAATTCTTCAAGTGCAACACATGAATTGTTCAAACTCTCATCATCTGTATTTTTCAACTTGCTCAAGTTAAATAAAAACCCAAAAGTCTCTTCATATTTCTGAAATGGCTCAAATCTTGTCTTGAGTGAAGAAAGAGCATTATCAACTATCTGCAAAAAATAATTTACTCGAAAATATTCTTCAGCTCCTTGTATTGGTTCATCTCGAGAATTTTCAACAAAGAATCTTTTTCTGCGACGAATACGAGTTTCACGAAATATAGGTTCAACCTCCATTCCTAAAGCAATCTTTTCAGCTTCACTCTTTGCAACTTCAAAACCAATATTTCTGTATTCTTCCAAAAAGATAATCAAACCTTTTAACAGACTAATACCCTCATCAATAGCTATATCATTTCTTTGGAGAATCTTACTGACTTTATTGACTTTCTGTAATATTTCAAACCATATTACCATACCCATAAAAAATTCAAAACTTTGAAGTTCATAATTTGCCAAAGACTCTGCATCACTCACTGTTGTTGCATCACCACTATGTTCTACTAGATGCAATAGTGCATCCCTTATTTGAGGAACTTGAAATCTTACAGCTTTTACGCTATCAAGATGACTTTCCCAACGTGTATCCGACCATGATTTCAATGTAAGTCCTTCTCTATTGCGACCTTTTACAAAAGATTTAAGAATCTCCCACCGTTTTGTTGAACCAGAAAATAATTTATAAATTCTTTGTATCACTCCAAAAAATGATTTAGCTTGAACACAACTCATAGCCATATCACAAAGGACAAGATTAAGAGAATGACAACCACATGGAGTGTAAAATGCTCTAGGATACTCTTTAAGTACTCTGCTGCTTACTCCTTTATATTGTCCTTTCATATTTGAGCAATTATCATATCCCTGCCCTCTCATGTTATTAAAATCAAGTTCCAATTTTCTCAAAACCGATTTAAGCTCATTGTAAAGTGCATCCCCTGATGTTTCAGTAACTTTCAAAAACTGAATAAAGAACTCCTCCACTGTTATGGGAGTCTTGGAAATATCAACACATCTCAATATAAGAGACATTTGTTCTTCATGACTAATGTCTGGAGTACAATCAAGAATTACAGAAAAATATTTTGCTCCTTTGATGATTTCAAGGATCTTATTCTTAATCTCGCCTGATAACAAAAGTATTAATTCATTTTGAATATTATGGCCAAGATAATGGACACGACGGGCCTCCTTTCTTCTGATACGCCGAAGGTGCTCTTCCATGATCGGATCAAAATCAGCAATCATCCGAATTATACTTAGAAAATTTCCACTATTATGATCATCAAGTTTTTCATTACTTCCGCGAAATGCCAAATTATTGCTTGCAAGAGTTTTTACAACACTAATAATTCTCTTCAAAACATCTCTCCAAAATCTTTTTTCTTTCTCAATGACTTTTTGATTAGAAGAATCAATTGTTAATTTTTTTCTCAATCTTGTTTCTGCCTCCATCCAGTTTGTTAAGTTATTTATATGATCAGTGCTTCTTTCATGCTTACTAAGTCTCGCGTGAATATTTTTCCAATCACCATAACCTATAGTTGTTGTCAAAGGATTTGATATAGCTTTATCTCTTTTGAATAACACACAACAAAAGCAAAACACTTTATCCTTCTTCTGAGAGTACACTAGCCATGATCTATCAAGTTTTTCTCCATTTGACAAAGATCGACTGTAATGTCCATCATTGAAGCTTCTACCATGATTATTAACTGGATACTCGATATCCATAACTCTTTTTGGACCTCTCTCTATTAACAAATCAATTTTTGTTTGAAGCATATTATTCTCCCAATTTCCTGGATCGAACAAATCATCTAATTCTTCAGATCTCATATCTATATTTTCATTCAAATTTTCAATATCATTTGCATCTACTTGAATCCCATCATTCAAAACTATATTCTCAGTCGAAATTTGATCAGTAGCTACATTCTCAGAATTCAAATTTCGATCTGAATTTGTAATAATAGTCAAATCTTCAACTATGAAAACTACAGGCTTTATGTACCTTTCCATAGACCCAGTGAGAGATTTTGTAAGGATCTCTTGTCTTTCTTTCTTTTTCCTCTTTGAACTTCCAGATTCGAATTTTCTTTTTCCCGTCATAATTGATAATTCACGATGCAAATCTAACAAAACAAATCTAAAAAATAATTTAAATACTAACAAATATATATCTAGGATTTTCAAATTAATCGATGATAAAATTAATTGCATTAAGTAGTTTTGATGCATGACACATTCTAAATTATAACTTCAATAATTGCATGAAACATTTTCTTACGAGTAAACGAGAACAAAATAAGCACCACATTTACAAATACCTATCATACATATAAAGAGTAAATAAAAAATAAGCAATTTCTCTATAAAGGTAATCAAACACTATAGAATTACATACCCAGCATGTGAAAAATCAAACTCCATCAGAAAAAATAAAATCAACTTTACCTTGTAAGCACTCTAACATACTTGACTAACCAAAAGTACAAAAGCTTATACAAATAACATAAAAATGCTTAATGAACTAATCCATGTTACTGATTATGGAATCCACTTAGTTGCTATGGAAATTCACTATCTGCTTCTTATATGGATTATTTTATTAGGTTATGGTATCGTACAATCATTTACAAATTAGTCTTGAAGGCATATGAAGAAAAGAGTTAAGCAAACGAGTGAGCAAGCAATATACTAATATACGTACAAACTGAACTTTCACATTCCAGACAAAATGAGATGAGCTTACATGATGGATAAACTAAGAAATTTGAATGAAGATAATTAAGAGGTTCAAATTGCAAATGAAAACAAATTGATCAGCAACTTCTCAAGTTTTCTTACAAAAGAAAATAGAAAACTTGGAAGATGAAACATTGAAACTATCAAATACTGATGGAAACTTGATTACCTGGTTTTGAGCAATGTTTAAAGAAAAAGATGATTTGAAAATATACAAACTTACAGTATAGCAAAATTTTGAGCAATGTTTAAAGAAAAAGATGATTTGAAAATAGAATTGATGTGGGCCGTATACAAAATCTTAAGTTCCAATAAGAAGGTTTGTTAGCAACAAATAAAAATTTGCAGCTAGGCTATACTTATTGACTGTGATTGGCTATCTCCTTCTGTTAAATGTAAATGCATGAAATAGTTTTTGTACTCTGGTTAATCACTACACCTACTGTCCACCATTTTTATCATTGTTTTCTATTTTTTCTTTAACCTGATAGCCAGGATAATTAAATGTTTCAAGAATGTTACTTTTGTGTGGCTTAGCTAATATTTAATCATTTAGCTGCTGTCAAGGCTTCTCTGCATATACTAAATGTGTAATATACTACTGTCCTTACCTACTTTAATAACAGAAGTTTGCTAAACTCAATATCCACCGCTGCTTAATTGGTTAGGGATAAAATTGGTAAGAAATTATTGCCTTTATCTTTTGATAAGTCTGGTTCTCAATCTGGATCTTGAGTCAGAAAATATGAGGTTTCATATGTTGAATTGGAATTTCCATCAGATTGTTAATATTTAGATACTCTTAGTTTCATTTAGATACTCTTAGTTTCATTGATTACAAATACTGATGGAAACTTGATTACCTGGTTTGCACAACACAAGAGATGATTGGCGTTGGCGATTGGCGAAGATGCCGAGTGATTGGCGAAGATGCCGAAGAGGCGAAGACTGAAGAGAATCGCGGGATGGGCCTGGCACGACGACAGGAAAGGGATTAGGGCTTCGGATTGAAGATAATTATGAGAATCAAATTGCAAATGAAAACAAATTGATTAGCAACTTCTCAAGTTTTCTTACAAAAGAAAACAGAGAACTTGGAAGATGAAACATTGAAACTACCAAATATTGATGGAAATTGGAAACTTGATTACCTGGTTGGCACCAGAGAGATTGGCGTTGGCGAAGATGCCGAAGAGGCGAAGAGAATCGTAAGATGGCACAGCGTCGGCGACGGGAAAGGGATTAGGGCTTCGCCGCTTCGAATAGCACCGAAAAGAGAAAAGAGAGAAATAACATTTTACAAAGGAATATATATATATATATATATATATATATATATATATATATATATATATATATATATATATTTTTGCTTCGTTAATGCAATTAAAAATTTTAAAAAATAATTCGGCAGCCTTCGCCGACTTGGTTCGTTCATGCCTAATTGCTCATAGCCATTAAAAATTATTTATTAAATATAATACTTTAAAAAAAAATTTGAGGCCCTAAAAGTGGGGGAGGCCCTAGGCAATTGCCTTGGTTGCCTCCCCCTAGGGTCGGCTTTGCTACCTAGTAGTGTAGGTGTATAATCGTTGGTTTTCGATTTCTGGTTGGTTGTATCGTTTACTTGTTGGATTGTGTTGCATCGTTGTTTCTCTAGTTGTTCGTGCATCTTGTAGCATGAACCATATCTACACGTTGCATACTAACGACTGTTGGACTTCCATATGGTTAAGCCGTCGTTAGTCATTTTATTGCTCGATTCATTCAACCACTTGTTGTCGTGGTAGTTGTTAGAATGCGAGCAACTGTCCTGTTATGCCACACATGTTGCAGTTTTAGGCAAGCAGTGATACCCTCACCGTTATTTTTTGAGGGTTATTAGAGCTGTTGGTGGCTCCCCCTATGTATCGGGGTTTGGAGTGTTGGCTCCCCAATATCCTGTCTACTCAACCACACCTTTTTGTGGTATTTGTTGGAGTGCGTACAGTTGTCACAGCCCTATCCACTCGGTCACACATATGAGATGTGTTGGCGGCTTGACTGGCGTCAGTGGTGACACATGTCATTGCATCATATGCATACGTATTCCATTTATGCATTTTCTTGTGTTTGATGCATTTATATGAGCCATGATTGTTGCACTTGGTTGACATGCATGTATATATTGGATTTATAGTTGTCGTGTTGTTTTATACCTGCTTGGTTGTTATTCGATTTTATAACATATATATTATGCATGTTTAGGTATTTCTATATTCCTTATGGACTGTACTCTGTTGGTTCTCTACTTATTATACCTTTTGTTATGTCATACTTATTGTCTACTCATATACCCGCAGAGTCCGCCCGAACTCACCACCCCTGCTTTCTCTTTCTGTTTCAGATAGCAGGTAGTTGCATTTCTTGGAGCCAGGAGAGGATCCAGTTGTCAGTCCCCAGTGTTGAGTATGTTTTTCGTATTTAGTTTTACTACCGTAGTACTTATTTCTGAAATTTCGTTGTGTTTGCATTTTCATTTCCATGATCTGGATTTGTTTTAGTAGTCCGATATTGTTATATATTCATGTTTCGACTTTAGTCGGAGTTTCGTGAGTATTCGGATTTTCGTTGTTTTATTTTAGCTAAAAGACAATAAAGGTTTTCTAATGTTTAAGTTTCAGTTATGATTACCAGTAGTATTGATTTAAACTACGTGGTTGTGGATTATCCTTGTTTATGTAAACTGCGTGGTTGTGATTATATTTACTATGTTGATGTCAGCCGTGTGTGGCTGAGTTATATTTATTGGTGAGATATTATGTATATTTGCCCCATCTTGTCCGCTGTACAGGGGAGATACTGTCTGCTTTTCGAGTAAGCATGTTCCTCTGGGATCGTTACAATTTTTGGTATCAGAGCCAGGTTTTGCGATGTTTTAGTGTCTGTGGGTTTACGAAGTTGTTTTTTTGAGTTCTATTGGTATTTTACGGATTTGGTTGTATTTTTGCGGAGTCATTTTTCTTGACATAGTTCGGTATGACTGTGTTTTGGGACTTGGCAGCGACGAGATCTCTCCCGGCAAACAAGAAGTAAGTTGGTTTTAAATTTGGATAAAATATCTAAAAAATGTATGTCGGTTTTGTTAACAGATATGCCTCGTCGTATTGAGTTATTCCCACCCGGTGCTCATGGTCGTGGACGACGATCACGGGGGAGGCCAGAGGAGGCTGTGGGAGACACGAATCAGGAGGTTGAGAGGCCCACCAGAGTGGAGCCGACTGGTCAGGGATCAACTCACCAGGACCCTTCGGGTGAGCTGAGATTTCCACCACGGAGAGTATCTTCTCCTGTATATCCGACAGCAGTTCCAGTCATACCATCAGAGGCATGTCCATCAGTACCACCAATGGCAATTCCTGGAGTGCCATCAGGGGTACCCCCTGCCTAAGCTGGTTGGCTTCTGGACAGAGCTCGGATTCCGTTGCTGACAACGTCTGTGAAGGGTCGCTTCACACTGTTCCATGGGGAATCAGATCCATATGCTGCTCGTGCCTGGTTGGAGACATTGGAGGACACCTTCAGCTATATGACCCTCACAGACGTAGATGTTGGTGCTTGGATGGCTAGAGAGGGGGGGGGGGGGTGAATGTAGCCAGACACAGATTTCTTGATCTTTTAGGTTTTCTCTGCACTTTGACGGTTAGCAGCGGAAGCAAAGCAAATAGAAAAACAGAGATGCAGAAAACAAACCAAAACTCTAAGACAAGGATATACAAGGTTCGGGGATAACTTGCCCCTACTCCTTGGCGTGCCCGTAAGGTGGGCGATCCCTTGATCGTCGGCAGATCAAGCGCCGGAAAATCCGGATATCAAATCTCCCTTCTTGGTGGAGAAACCTCTCCACACAATGTCTCAGTAGATATGATATGAGAAGCACAGAAACAATGAACACACTTACAGAGCACAATGAACACAAACGGAAACATATCACCAAGCTCACTCAGCACAACTCTTACACAAGAGCTCCCAGCTTTTCGTGTCTGCTTGCTGATGGACTCGCCAAGTTCTCCTCTGCTTCAAGATGCTCAAGTTTCAGTCGCTTCAAGGAATGCTCAAGTTTGCAGAAGCTTCAAGATGCAGGATCAAAAATGTCGCCACAAGAGATGGAGTGATCAAAGTGCTTCTGAGGCTTCTTCGCTACCAAGCTCTTAAGCCTCTGCCCCAGGTCACAGCCAACAGACGCTCCTCTATAGCACACCAGCTGCTCATCTGCAATTGCCCAGCTACCACTGAGCTCTCCTGGACTCTCTGAATCCTCTCCAGTCGAGCCCCAGGTCAGCTCCTCAGTCGTTGCAGCTCATGTCAGAAGACGTCGTTTCCTGTGAACGGAAAATTGCCAAACCTGATGTAGCAAAAGAACTCAGTTGACCCTCCTTGAGTAATCCTGAGTTACCTGCACACTTAACAATTGTTTAGCACAGCAAATCAACAGAAGATCAAATATCAGAACATATCAGTAGTGATCAGAAAAGAAACAGAACACAATCAGAACTCTGACAACATTTTTGAATTAAAGCTGTCAGCTACTGATCGATCACCAGACCGATTAGAGATGGCCCTGATCGGTCACCGGACCGATCAGGGTGATCCCAGACCGATCAGGTTCTAGCCTGATCGGTCCCCAGTGAAAAATCTGAGATCGCAAACTCATCTATGATCGGTCACCCTGACCGATCAAGTACTGGGGATCGGTCACCAGACCGATCCAACAGGTGAGGACACAACCTTCAGCATTCGCAACCCAATCCCACTGATCGGTCACCTGACCGATCAGGTTGTTCACTGATCGGTTTGGGGACCAATCAGGTCCCTCCCTGACCGATCAGGCTCCAATTTGATCGGTTCGGGTGAGAAACCTTGCGACAGTTTGATCGGTTACACTTACTGATCACGGGTCTCTGATCGTTCACCAGAACGATCTGAAGCCACACAGAAGCTGAACCAAAAGCTTCTGTTCTCTACCTGATTGGTCACCAGACCGATCAGCCCTTTCTGGATCGGTCACCAGACCGATCCACAACAGGAGTCCATGCCAATCTTCCTGATCGGTCACCAGACTTCATCGATATTCGATATTTCAGAAAAATTTCTGAACCATGGTTTGGATTTCTTGACTGAAAATTATCCCTTATCAAGGAGCAAGAGATCAAGAGACATGATTCAAACAACTCGTTCATATGAATTTCAAAAATTTCAACACGGGTTTGTATCGAATCAGTATAAAATTTGCTCCAAGTATGATTAGGGTGTTCCAATTATAATTGGTTTGTATCAGATGTGTTTGTATCAATATGATCAGCAATCTGATACAATTTGATGAAAGAGGATCGGACTGAGGAGTTTTTGACCCAATCAGAGAATTTCCTGATCTGATCGGTCACCAGACCGATCAGGGTGAGTCCTGATCGGTCGGTGGACCGATTAGGTTCGACATAGAAAGTTTCTCAGCTTGCAATTTCAGAAATTAGATTTCAGAAATTCTGAGAAGTTTCATAAACTTGTTTGTTTCACCTCTTAACCATTCCCAAACCCTAAATTAATTAGTTTTAATTTATTTGATCCTAATAAGGGGTTCCCTTATCCAAAATAAACAACATAATTTATGTCCCTTAACTAAGTTTTATTCCCATCAAGTTTCAAGACTTAAAAAAAACAAAAACAGATTTGTATCAATATTCAAGACTTTAACCCCTATCAAAGCATGATCAATATGTGCTAAGCATGAACTTGAGTATCAAAAATAGGTTTGTATGAAAGCATGATCAGTGGGAAAACAAACAAGTCATGAACCTTGAATACTAAATTTTGAACCATCATAGACTAGGTTAACATGTTGTTCTTAACCAAAGTTGTAAAACACATACAAGAAAATTTTAGCTTGCTTGAATCAACTTAGCATCAATATGTGATTAAATTCCAAAACATGCTTGTATCAAGTTAGTATCAAAATATGATCAAATTTCTAAATTTTGATCAGTTTAATGTATGTCTATAACATGTTTGCTTCAACTACTCAACTCCATAATCCTAATTCCCCATTCTATTGATAATTCATGGATTATATTGGAAAATTCATAGTCCCAAATTTCTGTCAAGTTCATTAACCATAGACCTAATTAGATTGGAGTCATGTTGATAAATCATGGTCCCGTGTGCATACAAGTACAAATGAGAAGGTTTCCATTGACACCAAAATATAGAGTAAACGGGAAACATTTCCATGTATCTATATGGTGTATGGAGTTTATGATTTCCATTGGTTTTAACTCCAATCATTTAAATTCAAGATGAAAGACTATTCCTCATAGGTAGTAAATATCCATTAAATGGAGGAAATGGGAAGCACATCCCAAACTAGGAATGACCATGTTTTGGAGCACCAAATATCAACCACTCATGTTGATAGATGCTCCCCCTCAATCAAAGCTATACAATTCTAAAGATAGAGGTTTTAGGTACCCAAATTTTGGGACCTAATGCATCAACAATGAAGGACTTAGGCACCCATGTCTTAGTCATTTTCTTTTTGACTTTTTGAACCCTAGAATCATTTGATGATCTAAAATGGGTTCTTGACATTAATGATATGACACTAGGTTCTTTAGGTTGGTAACCCAAACCAACCTTGTTGTAAGCCGCCTTTTGTGAATTTAGAATCATATCTAATGTTTTAGAGCTTGTTGAAAACTTCTCAAGAATATTCTTGAGATTTTCAATTTGGCTCCTCAAAGTATTGTTTTCATCATTAAGAGTCTCATCATGCAAATCGTTTATTACCTCATCCTTAGAGGTTTTCAATTTATCTACTTCTAATCTCAATAACTTAATCTTGTTCTTAGATTTTTTGAGTAAACTAGTTAAGCATGCGATGGTTCTATAACACTTATCCAACTCAGGAGAGATTACCTCTTCATCATCCGAAGATGATGAAGGCGCGGTTGAGGAGCTCTTTGATTCGTTATCACTTTCTTCTCTCGAGTCCTCTAGTGCCATGAATGCCACGTGACAGTAAGTCCTCTCCTTCTCCATTTTCTTCTTCTTTTTGTTACCTGCCACTAAAGCCAACCATTTCTCCTTTGGGCTTTGGTTAGAGATCTCATGTAGTTCCATTTCACAAAATAAATCTTCTAACTTAATAATTGATAAATCCTTGGAAACCTTGTGAGCATCCACCATGGATGACCACAAGGCATTCCTAGGGAAGGCTTTGAAGACATACCTTATAAGATCTCGATTTTCCACCTTTTCATTGATGGAATGCAAGCCGTTAATAATTTCCTTTAACCGACCATGAAGCATACTCACCGTTTCATTTTCCTCCATTGTCAAGTTCTGGAGTTGGCTGAGAAGGAGGTCCTTCTTGGCTGTCCGGGTTTCATGAGTTCCTTCATGGAACTCAATGAGTTTGTTCCATAGGTCTTTGGCAGAGGTGAAGGGGCCAACCTTGATTAGCCGCTCTTTGTTCATCCCACATTGCAAGGTGACAACAGCTTTGGCATTGGCTTCCCCCTTTTTGATTTGCTCATCCGACCACATGGAGAAGTTTATATCTTTTCCCTCAATATCCTTTGGAGGAGAAAACCCCTCCTTCACTGAGAACCACATGCTCATGTTTGTCTTCAAATAAAATTCCATTCTTGACCTCCAATATGAAAAATCTATTCCGTCCAAGAACGGAGGTCTGTTTGTGCTGAGGCCTTCTCCTCCCATGGCCATTGTGTTGACTCTCGGATGTTAAGCCGCTTGAATAGAGCCCCAGGCTCTGATACCACTTGTTGGTGCTTGGATGGCTAGAGAGGGGGGGGGGTGAATGTAGTCAGATACAGATTTCTTGATCTTTTAGGTTTTCTCTGCACTTTGACGGTTAGCAGCGGAAGCAAAGCAAACAGAAAAATAGAGATGCAGAAAACAAACCAAAACTCTAACACAAGGATATACAAGGTTCGGGGATAACATGCCCCTACTCCTTGGCGTGCCCGTAAGATGGGCAATCCCTTGATCGTCGGCAGATCAAGTCCCGAAAAATTCGAATATCAAATCCTCCTTCTCGGTGAAGAAACCTCTCTACATAATGTCTCAGCAGATATGATATGAGAAGCACAGAGATAATGAACACACTTACAGAGCACAATGAACACAGACGGAAACACTTCGCCAAGCTCACTCAGCACAACTCTCACGCAAGAGCTCCCTGTTGGTGCATAAATGCACCTAAGTCAAACCTGTGTTTTGATAATGGCAACATAGGTCAAAAGTTAAGTCTTTCTTGTTGTCTAACAAGTTTCTTGAGTGTACAGGAAAAGCCCTAGCGAAGGAATGCTAGGCTCTGGCGAAGGACTGCCAGAAAGGAAAAGACCTAGCAAAGGAATGCTGGGCACTGGCGAAGGACTGCCAGAATGGACAAGCCCTAGCAAAGGAATGCTAGGCTCTGGCGAAGGACTGCCAGAAAGGAAAAGATCTAGCAAAGGAATGCTGGGCACTGGCGAAGGACTGCCAGAATGGACAAGCCTAGCGAAGGAATGCTAGGCCCTGGCGAAAGGGCTGCCAGAAGTAAAGACCTAGCGAAGGACCGCTAGGCACCAAGCTAAGGGCCGCTTGGTACTCAAGACCTGGCGAAGGGCTGCCGGGCAAAAGTCCAACTGGAGGAGCCAGTTGGCACCAGGTAAATTCTCCCGAGAGGAGTAGGTGAGGACGCGTTTCCCTTGAGGGAACATTAGGCGTCGGTTCGACCTAGGGCTCCATTTTGGAGACCAAAGTCAGAACCAAGACAGCTAAGGCTGTATAAAATAATTATTGTTTTGTTGTGTTTTGGACTAACCCTTGATGCAGGACCAAAGGGACGTGTGTCTGCAACTCAGAGAGCCTCAAAGGAGTGAGGCAACAGCTGAGTAAGGCGCCCTCAAGGTGAACCAGAACCAAGCGAAGCAAAATAGGCTTCAGCTGCTTACTGGGCAAGGCACCCTCAGCAGCGAAGGCGCCTTCGTCAGTGAAGGCGCCTTCGTTAGTGAAGGCGCCTTCAGCAGCCAAGGCGCCTCCAGCTCTCTCTGCGAAGCTTCAACTCAATCTAGCCGAGAAGACCGGGTCAACCAAGGCGCCCTCAGCGACCAGGGCGCCCCAGAGGTCAAACCTCATCCCTATTCCGGTGCGATAACTCTTGACCGAGCGAAGCACGGATTGGGTGACACGTGGCAGGGCGCCCTCGACGACCAGGGCGCCCCTAGGTGCTATAAATAGCACCCCTCGACCCCTAGCTTCAACACAGCTTTCATTCAACGCTTCCAAACGCTCTGACGACTACGCTCTGCTCCAGGAACTTCCCAACTCAAGTCCGAAGCGTCGTCGACCTCCCGCTGCACCGAAACTCGATCTACACCGGGAGTTGGTAAAACGGAGTGTAATTTTTATTTACAGTCATTTTTGTAATCTTACTCTGTAACCGTTTTGCGCATTATAGAATTGCCCAAAGTAAACGGTCAACGACCGTGGGCCTTGGAGTAGGAGTCGACCCAGGCTCCGAACCAAGTAAACTACTGGTGTTTGCGTTGTTTGATTTTATTCCGCTGCGTAACTGCTCTTTCTGTTAAATCCGAACATTTTCCGATATTCACCCCCCCTCTATCGGTCTTTCTCGATCCAACACTCCCAGCTCTTCGTGTCTGCTTGCTGATGGACTCGCCAAGTTCTCCTCTGCTTCAAGATGCTCAAGTTTCAGTCGCTTCAAGGAATGCTCAAGTTTGCAGAAGCTTCAAGATGCAGGATCAAAAATGTCGCCACAAGAGATGGAGAGATCAAAGTGCTTCTGAGGATTCTTCGCTACCAAGCTCTTAAGCCTCTGCCTTAGGTCACAGCCACCAGACGCTCCTCTACAGCACACCAGCTGCTCATCTGCAACTGCCCAGCTACCACTGAGCTCTCCTGGACTCTCTGAATCCTCTCCAATCGAGCCCCAGGTCAGCTCCTCAGCTATTGCAACTCGCGCCAGAAGACGTTGTTTCCTGTGAACGAAAAACTGCCAAACCTGATGTAGCAAAAGAAGTCAGTTGACCCTCCTTGAGTAATCCTGAATTACCTGCACACTTAACAGTTGTTTAGCACAGCAAATCAACAGAAGATCAAATATCAGAACATATCAGTAGTGATCAGAAAAGAAACAGAACGCAATCAGAACTCTAACAGCGTTTTTCAATTAAAGCTGTCAGCTACTGATCGGTCACCAGACCAATCAGAGATGTCCCTGATCGGTCACCAGACCGATCAGGGTGATCCCAAACCGATCAGGCTCTAGCCTGATCGGTCCCCAGTGAGAAATCTGACATCGCAAACTCATCTATGATCGGCCACCCTGACCAATCAAGTACTGGGGATCGGTCACCAGACCGATCCAACAGGTGAGGACAGAACCTTCAGTTTTCGCAACCCAATCCCACTAATCGGTCACCTGACCGATCAGGTTGTTCACTGATCGGTCTGGGGACCGATCAGGTCCCTCCCTGACCGATCAGGCTCCAGCCTGATCGGTCCGGGTGAGAAACCTTGTGACAGTTTGATCGGTTACACTGACCGATCACGGGTCTCTGATCGCTCACTAGAACGATCTGAAGCCACACAAAAGCTGAACCAAAAGCTTCTGTTCTCTTCCTGATCGGTCACCAGACCGATCAACCCTTTCTGGATCGGTCACCAGATCGATCCACAATAGGAGTTCGTGCTAATCTCCCTGATCGGTCACCAGACCGATCCAGAGGCTTCCAATCCAACCCTAAGTCAAGAGAACGGGCTCCCTAGCCTTCTCTAACTCGTGCTCAGTTCCCCGGACCAAGACTCCGTGCCTAGCTTTACTCACCGGGACTTCACCTAGTCCCACTAGGTATGCCTAGTCCCACTAGGTCTTTTCCACTTCACCTAGTCCCACTAGGTGTGCTTAGTCCCACTAGGTCTTTTCCACTTCACCTAGTCCTACTAGGTGTGCCTAGTTCCACTAGGTCTTTTCCACTTCATCTAGTCCCACTAGGTGTGCCTAGTCCCACTATGTCTTTTCCATGCCAGCGTGCGATCTCCCGATCCACCTGGACTTAATCCGAATTCATTCAACCAAACTTAAATTGTTGTAACACCAAAACAACAATCGGGCCAGACTGCATCAACAGTAGAGAAGGTGGAGTTGGCTACATATCATCTTCGAGATCAGGCCGTAACTTGGTGGAATATGCAGAAGACTCTTATTGGTGGACGACCAATTTCTTGGGTTTCTTTCCGCGAAGCGTTTGAGGGCAAGTATTATCCTGTCGCATTTCGTACAGCCCGACGGCAGGAGTTTCTTGCTCTTCATCAGGGAGACCGCTCAGTTATGGAGTATGAGGCGGAATTTGATTGCCTGGCAGAGTTTTGTCCTCAGTTGGTTGCTACGGAGGAGGAGCGGACGACACAGTTCATGCTGGGCTTAGCTGGATATATCCAGGTGCTTATGTTTGGATGAGCTCCTACTTCATATCGAGAGGCTTTGGATCAGGCTTTACATACTGAGATGATCCAGCATCAGTTGCATGGTGATAAGAACAAAGGGAAGCAAACAATTCAGGCGACACAGAGACAGCAGACTGTTGGACAGAAGCGCAGTAGCAGGAGTCAGGGTACGCAGGAGACTTTGGTGCCTCAGTCTCGACCCCAGAAGTTTGGACGGTTTTCAGCAGGATCGTCTCAGGGTTCTCAACAGACTCAGAGGTTTACCACTGGGGTGACTCATTGTTTTCAGTGTGGATCTAAGGATCACGGCAGACCAGATTGTCCCCTAGAGCACCCCATTTGTTATTATTATAAACTTCCGGGTCATAAGAGTCGAGGCTGTCCTTTGAAGGCTCAACATAAGTCTGCAACATTTACTCCGCGGGGTGGCCGATCAGGACCGCAGAGGCCATATCGAGGCGGCCGTCAGACTCATATGTCATTCCGACCGCAACAGACAGGACATTAGCAGGCAGCTCCACCACCATTTCAGATGTATGGTATGCCTGGGCATGAGTACTCCTCACCAGTAGTGTCTTAGTATTCTGGGACAGGATCGTACTATCAGCAGCCACACCCAGCATACCAGCCTGCAGTTTATCAGCATCAGCCGTCGACTGGAGCTTCGGGTTATCAGTCTCAGCAATCGGTTGGGCCTGCTGGATATCAACCCCAGCAGACTGCTGGACCTTCATCTTCTCAGCAGCAGCCGATTTTAGCGTTGCCACCTTCAGCTCCAGAGACAGGCCGAGTTTATGCAGTCACCAGAGAGGAGGCACAGCGGGCCGATGGATCGGTCTTTCATGGTATGATTTCAGTTTATGTATTTCCTGCTGAATTACTTGTTGATACTGGTAGTTCTAGTTCTTTCATATCATGACTGTTTATGGGAAAAATTAGTAGAGTGCCTATCTTTAGATCACAACGTTTATCAGTGTGTCTACCATCCGGTGAGGTATTGGATATTACGCAGGAAGTCAAGGTGTGTCCATTGGACTTTGGCGGTTATACACTCACCGTGGATCTGTCGGTACTTGAGATGGTAGAGTTCGATATTATTCTGGGCATGGACTCGCTGGCAGTTTATCATGCCACAGTTGATTGCCAAGCGAGGGTGGTCACGTTTCGGCCTCCGAACCAACCCTCGTGGGAATTCATTGGCACCAGAGATGATGGGATTTCTATTATCTCTGCACTTCAAGCCCAGAAGCTTATATCGCACGGATGTCAGGGTTTTCTATTATCATTGATCAACACTGATGGTAGCAGTAGCCCTCAGCTCTCGGGTATTCCAGTGGTTCGAGAATTTTCAGACGTATTTCCAGAGCAGTTACTTGATTTGCCTCCTAGAAGGTAAGTTGAATTTGTGATCGAGTTGATTCCGGGGACTGCGCCGACATCAAAGCCTCCATATCGTATAGCGCCTAAGGAGTTGGACGAGATAAAGGTCCAGCTTCAAGAGTTACTTGACATGAGATTTATTCGTCCTAGTGTATCTCCATGGGGTTCACCAGTTTTATTCGTCAAGAAGAAGGATGGTTCTATGAGGTTATGCATCAACTACAGACAGTTGAATGCCGTGACTATCAAGAATAAGTATCCCCTGTCTCGTATTGAAGATTTGTTTGATCAGTTGAAGGATACCTCAGTGTATTCTAAAATTGATTTGCGGTCCGGATATCATCAGTTGAGGATCAGGCATTCGGATATCCAGAAGACAGCTTTCCGCACTCGGTACGGACATTACGAGTTTTTGGTAATGCCATTTGGGCTTACCAATGCTCCTGCAGTATTTATGAATCTGATGAATCGAGTTTTTATGGAGTATTTGGATTAGTTTGTTATTGTTTTCATTGACGACATCCTGATTTACTCCTGTTCCGAGAAGGAACATGCGCGCCACCTTCGTATCGTCCTTGAGACGCTTCGACGAGAGCAGTTGTATGCAAAGTTTAGCAAGTGTGCTTTCTGGTTGTCTTCTGTGGGTTTTCTCGGACACGTTGTTTTCCAGTAGAGGTATCTGTAGATCCCCAGAAGATCGAGGCTGTCACTAGTTGGGAATAGCCTAAGTCAGTTCAGGATGTGCGCAGTTTTCTCGGATTGGCTGGTTATTATCACCGATTTGTTGAGGGGGTTTCCAACATCGCTTCACCATCGACACGTCTGACCAGAAAAGGCGTGAAATTTGTTTGGACAGAAGCTTACGAGACTAGTTTTCAGGAGCTCAAGCGGCAATTGGTGTCTGCGCCTGTATTGTTGTTACCTTCAGGCGAGGATGGATTTGTACTCTACACTGACGCATCACATCAAGGTTTGGGTGATGCAGCATGGACGGGTAGTCTCTTATGCTTCTCGTCAGCTGAAGGAGCATGAGAAGAATTATCTAGTTCATGACTTAGAGCTTGCAACCATTATTTTTGCCCTGAAGATATGGAGACATCATCTCTACGGCGTCACGTTTGAGATTTTTCACAGATCACAAGAGCCTCAAGTATTTATTCACTCAGAAGGAGTTAAATCTTCGTCAGAGAAGATGGATGGAATTCTTGAAGGATTATGACTGTACTATTAGCTACCATCCAGGGAAAGCTAATGTAGTTGTAGATGCACTGATCAGAAAATCTCGGAGTATTCTGGCTTGTCACCGAGTTATGGTCACCGATTTAGTTTAGAGCTTCTCAGAGTTGGGACTGGAGGAGCAGGTCAGACAGAGAAAGGGTTGTTGGTGACTATGGTTGCTTAGTCTTCGATCAGGACGAGGATCAGAGAGGCTCAGGGTAGTGATCAACATCTGCAGTTCTTAGGCAGCGGATAGCCTCAGAGCAGCAGACTGACTTTACATGTGATGACGAGGGTATTCTATATTTCCGACGGAGATTGTGTGTACCTAAGTCACATCCGGTTATGGAGGAGTTGCTTCAGGAGGCTCATCGATCTCGGTTTGCAATACATCCCGGCGGAACCCGTATGTACCGAGATTTGAGACGTTCTTACTGGTGGAACGGTATGAAGAAAGACATCGTGGATTTTGTAGCTAAATGTCTAGTGTGCCACCAGGTGAAGGCCGAGCATTAGAGACCTGCTGGATTACTATAGAAGATCCCTATTCTTGAGTGGAAGTGGGAGCATATCACGATGGATTTCGTTGTTGGATTACCGAGGTCTCGTAGAAGACACGATGCGATTTGGGTGATCGTTGATCAATTAATCAAATCCGCTCATTTCTTGGGGATTCAGAGGATAGATTCACTGGATAAGCTGGTAGAGTTGTACTGCCGTGACATTATCAGACTACATGGTGTTCCTCTGAGCATCATATCAGATAGAGACCCGCGTTTTACTTCGCAGTTTTAACAGAGTTTGCAGCAGGTCATGGGTATCGAGCTTCGATTCAGTACAACCTTTCATCTGCAGACGGATGGACAGTCTGAGCGTACCATTCAGACACTGGAGGATTTGTTAAGATCTTGTGTTGTGGACTTTGGAGGCAACTGGGAGGATCACCTGCATTTGGTTGAGTTTGCCTATAATAATAGCTATCATTCGGTTATTCAGATGGCACCTTTCGAGGCGTTGTATGGTAGAGCTTGCAGGACACCTACCCTTTGGGAGGAGGTTGAGGAATCTCAGTTGCTAGGTCCTCAGAGTATTCAGCAGGACGCAGAGCTAGTCCGTACTATCAGACATCGTCTGTCAAAGGCTCAGGATCGTCAGAAGAGTTATGCAGATCGGAGACGCAGACCCTTGGAGTTCTCCGTGAGCGATCACGTGTTCTTACGAGTGTCAGCCACGAAAGGGGTGAAGAGTTTGGGTTGCGAGGTAAGCTAGCTCCCCGCTATATTGGACCTTTCCAGATTTTGGAGCGGATTTAGAGTAGCAGCTTATCGTCTGTCGTTACCACCGTCTTTGGCTGGAGTTCATGACGTGTTTCATGTTTCCATGCTGAGGAAATATGTACCAGATCTTACACATGTGTTATCGGAGGTGCTGGTCACACTTCAGCCAGACGCGACTTATGAGGAGGTGCCTATGCGGATTCTGGACCGCAAAGAGCATCGGTTGAGGAACAAGACGGTTCGTTTAGTCAAAGTTGGTGGCAGCACCATTCTGATGAGGAAGCTACTTGGGAGCTCGAAGATACGATCAGAGCTCGCTATCCTCATTTATTTACTTGAGGTGCGTATGGTTGGTGTCCATTCCGTATTCATATTATATATGGGTTGTTGATTTCTCTGGTTGTTGATAGTACCTGTTGTGGTTGACTAGTATATATTTGTGTTTATTAGCTAAATTTAGGGACCAAATTTTTGTTAGTGGCGGAGAATGTTAAATACCAAATTTTAAGGGGTTGAAAAGGTAAGTTTTCGAAAATAGGGACTAGTTGTGAATAGCGTAAATAGTAGGGTTATTTGCAAAAAGGTAAAATAATTATAAAAACCCTAAAAGCCCTCTCCCGAATCAGTTTTCTTTCGCTCGATTCTCTCTTCCGCCGTTTCTTTCTCCCCGACGACCCACGCGCGCCGATGTTTCTCCGCAGCGAGCGACGCCTGTAGCCGCCCTGCCTTCTCCACTTCCCTTCTCCTTCTTCTTCTCCGGCGCGCACGAGCAGAGCACCGCCTCCTCAC
>JAGFNQ010005130.1:37883-216129 GCA_024364735.1 Boesenbergia rotunda
CTCCATGACCAAGATGACTTGAACACCGCAAGTCAAAGGAACATCGCACTTAAGCTGCAGTAAGAACTTCACTGACATGTCTATATGTAGACTACCATATGAAGTTTTACAGCCAGTCACTCCAATGAACTAGTTCCCTTAACTAGCATTCATGTTTATCTCCGGACATCCCAATGTCACCAGCCAGTGAGAATCAGCTGATTAGAGAATAACCCATGCTAGTCTCAACAGAATTGATAGTGTCCGTATTTATCAATTCATCGACTAGGGACAATTTCAATACTTCACAATTGCACATGTAGAGATAATCACTAGTTGTGAATTCATCACAAATTCTCTCATGCTGTGAATTGTATTGCGGACATTCAGTAAATGAGTTTAAGATCTCAATCAAATACACAGATATGTATACTCAAATAGTGAATATTCATTTATTAAAATAATGATTACAATGATAAGGCGATTGCCTTAGGACACTTCTCTCATATTACTAACAAACTCCCACTTGGCCTAATGCCAATTCGCTATGGTATCCAATACACAGGCTCTAACATGACCCTCAAACTTACTTTGAGGCAAGGCCTTAGTTAAAGGATCCGCTAAATTCCTTTCAGTGGGAATTCTCTCAATTTGTATATCATTCCTACTTATAATTTCTCTGATCAGATGATAGCGGCGAAGCACATGTTTGGATCTCTGATGAGACCTTAGTTCCTTTGCTTGTGCAATAGCTCCATTGTTGTTGCAGTAAACCGGTATTGCTTCATCAATGGTTGGAACCACACCAAGTTCTGAGACAAACTTCTTGATCCAGACTACTTCTTTTGCTGCTTCCGAAGCTGCAATATATTCTGCTTCCGTGGTAGAATCCGCTACGGTGTCTTGTTTGGAACTCTTCCAACTTATTGCGCCTCCATTCAAAATAAATACGTATCTAGACTGAGATTTGTAGTCATCCTTATCTGTCTGAAAACTGGCATCTGTATACCCACGTATCACCATATCACCTTCTCCATATATTAGGAACACATCCTTAGTTCTTCTTAAGTACTTAAGGATTGTCTTGACAGCCACCCAATGATCCATTCCTGGATCAGACTGGTATCTGCTCGTGACGCTCAGAGCATTCGATACATCGGGCCTAGTACATAACATAGCATACATGATTGATCCTATCGCAGATGCATAACGAATCTTATTCATGCAAATCCTCTCGTCTTCTGTGCGCGGACACATAGACTTTGAAAGGTTGATCCCATGCCTGATGGGAAGGTAACCTTTCTTGGATTCCGACATGCTACACCTTTTTAGCACTCGGTCTATATATGTAGACTGCGAAAGACCAAGCAATCGTTTTGATCTATCTCTATAGATTCTAATCCCAAGGATATAGGTTGCTTCTCCCAGGTCTTTCATGGAGAAAGTTTTGGACAACCAAATTTTAACTGACTGTAAGACTGATATATCGTTTCCTATAAGTAATATGTCATCGACATATAACACTAGGAATACGACTGCACTCCCACTAACCTTCTTGTACACACAAGGTTCGTCAGGATTTTGTGAGAAATCAAACTCTTTGACTGTCTCATCAAAACGGATGTTCCAGCTCCTGGATGCATGCTTCAGTCCATATATGGATCGTCGAAGCTTGCATACTTTGGTTTTATCAACCGATGTGAAACCTTCAGGTTGTATCATGTATACATCCTCAAGCAGGTTTCCATTAAGGAAATCTATTTTCACATCCATCTGCCATATCTCATAGTCATAATGAGCTGTTATGGCCAGGAGCATCCGAATGGATTTAAGCATAGCTACTGGCGAATAGGTTTCGTCATAATCAATTCCTTGTTTCTGACGATATCCTTTTGCCACTAATCTAGCCTTAAAGGTAACAACATTACCTTCCATGTCGGTTTTCTTCTTGAAAACCCACTTGCACCCTATGGGCTTAATCCCTTCAGATGGGTTAACCAAGTCCCATACTTGATTTTCGTACATGGAATCCATTTCCGACTTCATGGCTTCAAGCCATTTATCCCTTTCTGAATTCTTCAGAACATCTTCATAACTGA
The DNA here is from genome assembly GCA_024364735.1 of Boesenbergia rotunda. Taxonomy (NCBI): domain Eukaryota; kingdom Viridiplantae; phylum Streptophyta; class Magnoliopsida; order Zingiberales; family Zingiberaceae; genus Boesenbergia; species Boesenbergia rotunda. The sequence continues at coordinate 39,962 of JAGFNQ010005130.1, forward strand.
TAAGTTCGTCATCGCTAATGAGTAACACGTCGTTCGATTCACTTATGAGAAATCCGTATCTCTCTGGAATATTGCGTGTCCTATCAGACCTACGAAGAGGTGTTATTGTTTTAGGTTCAACTGATAGCTCATCATTATGAGTTCTCGGTTGTGGGTCTAGACTAGGTGTCTCTGTAATGTCTATTGGAGTTTCTTGAACTTCTTCAGGTTCAATGTTACTCCCACTGTTTTCTTGTAAAAGAAATTCTTTTTCTAGAAATACAACATGCCTTGAAACAAACACTTTTTGTTCCAAGGGTTGATAGAATTGGTAACCTTTCGTTTCCTTAGGGTATCCAATAAATAGACATTTATCAGACTTAGCATCCAATTTGTCTGATATAGTCCACTTCACATAAGCAGGACAACCCCATATTTTAAGGTGAGTTACATGAGGTTTCTTACTATTCCACGCCTCATATGGAGTAGTAGAGACTACCTTGGTCGGGACTCTGTTTAGCAAGTAAACAGCTATCTTTAGTGCATAGCCCCAAAAGGATTTTGGAAGAGTTGCATGATTCATCATAGATCTAACCATGTCCATCAAGGTTCGGTTACGCCTCTCAGATACACCATTATGCTGTGGTGTATACGACGGAGTCCATTGAGACAATATCCCATTATCGCTAAGATAATCTTGAAACTCTTGACTTAAGTATTTACCACCCCGATCGTGTAACGCCCGCCCTTATATCTACTCTCGGGGCGGGGTTACGTAATAATTTATCACTACTTATTTTTTTTCTATCTTCTAGCATGGCATTAAAACAACAATGCAAGGGCTAAGAACTGAGCATGCTTGTTTAACTATCAAAGTCATTCTATAACATGATGATATCACTAGTAATGTAACTCATAACATAATCAAGTATAAGAGACCTCCAAGGTAAACACTATCATGCCATGTCAATCCTAATCACTAACACTTATTGTCAAGGGAACATAAACATAAACATAAATATGTAGATATAGAAGTCTTTCTTTCCCGAGCCACCACCCCACACATCTTCAGCCTTCCTGCCTCTTCCTTTAGTTCATGTGTTCCTTACCTTTATTTGCAGCATAAGACAACACATAACTAGTAAGCATAAAAGCTTAGTAAGGATCCGGTCCTATTCGCAAAATCCATACGAAAGCATACAGCATGGGTACATAACAAGACATAAGCATGAGTTCATCATAGCATACTAAACATCAAGTTTCTAAGCATGCAGCATATAGAATTTTAAGCATACCTATCACATGCAATAAATGTTTTTCAAAACAGTTCCATAATGGTATCACTTAAAAATACATCCATATCATATTGGGCCCTGTTGTGTACCAACTATCGCGCGGAACTATTGCGCGTTCCCTAATGAATTGGGGTAGCGAGCCACCAATTAATTAGAGCAGGACCCTTCCGTCCTACCGGAGCCATGACCTTACGTTAACATGCACCCCGGATTTGTTTAACGACCCCCTTACGAGTCGGGTACACAACTTCAAAAGTAAAATACTTATCATGCTTTTACATATATGCTAAGGAGTACTCCAAATCACTTCTTACAGGACACACCACTCTTCAAGGGTGCTCATGATCCCGTAGGGACACACCACACAACATAAGGGGTGCTCTTGATCCCATACATAATAGAGTATCCGTTCAAGCATTTTAACATATCACATGCAATTTCATAAGTGTGCCCCATGGGCTATAAGACATGCTCATATATACATCATAATTCAACCACTTAACATACTTTAGATCTGACAAGATTTGGTCACATAGATCATACTCATATCATAGGAAGTGGTAGCATGCTAACAATTAAGATTTCAATCAGACATCTCATTTAAACACCTCATGCATAAACATATCATAGCATGCTAACAATCAAGGTTTCAAATCAACCATTCCATTTAACACCACATGCATATACATATAATCATCCCCAAACATACACATATCTCATAGGGTAGTTTGACCTTCACAAACCCTAATCTTAAGGGGTTGGCCGAATATCATAGAGTGGGGAAAAATTAGGGCTTTTGCATTGATCATTCACACAAGCAATTATACAAACACCTTGTATACAATATCATACCATACACTAAGCATGAATATATTCTAGGATAATTCAACCCTCCTTAACCCTACTTCCATGCTTTGGGCCGAAACCCTTACAAGGACAAAACCTTAGGTTTTGTTCACCACATTTTGAAGGATACAACATACACATATACCCTAGGTTCCAAGGGGTCTACACATGTAACAAGAAGTAACCCCAAAGCAACCCTAAACCCTAATCCCTCTAGGGTTGGCCGAAACTTGTAGGGTAGGGAAGAAGTTGGATTTTTTTGTAGCCAAACATTATACAAACCCATTGTCTACACCATCATATATTACACTAATCATAAAATACATCCTAGAGAAATTCAACTCTTAAACCCTTAAACCCCTTACCTTGGCCGAAACCTACCAAGGGTGAAAACCCTAGTTTTTGTACTTAACATCATGAGAAAAATCCACCTACATGTATACCCTAAGTCTCAAGGTCTTCTCATGATCAAGGAAAGAACCAAGGCTTCCCTTAAAGGTGTTGGCCGAAACTTACAAAAGGAAATACACCCATTTTCGAAACCGATAAGAGCATGGCAATCACACCTTAACAATTACACTGCAGGCGAGGGGATACTTACATCCTTTCGCTTGAATTTCTTCTTCTCTACAACCTTAAGGTACCCTTGAAAAAATAGAAGATGAGAGTTTCCCTTGTTAGCCTTCTCTAGCAACCTTGGCCCTAGTAGAGGGCAAGAACTTTCAATGGATTCCTTTCTCCTTCCAATTCCCTAGGGTTAAAACCCTAGGTTCACTTTTTTTTCGAAAATGAAAAGGGAAGAAGAAGAAGTGGATTTCGGTGATGAGAGGGAGGAAGAAGAAGAAGAAGTTATTCCAACTTCCCTTATTTATACTTTTCTCATGAAGAGACATGTCTCTTCACTTCCCTAGCTTTTAACAAGCATGTTTCTTATTCCCTCTACAAGAAATATGGCTTGGTTCATTGGTTATGACATGGTGAGTGCAACGAGGAGGTTCAAGGTTCAATCCTTGCTTCCTCCTTTTTATCACATTTTGCACTAATCCATATCAAAACCCATTAAGCTAAACCCATCATGAAATTTCATAATATTAATAATATTTCATGAATTTCATACTATTTCATATTCATGAATTTATAATATTTCCTAATATTCCATGATAATATTTCATGAATTTCATAATATTTCATATTCATGAATTCATAATATTTTCTAATATCCATGATAATATTTCATGAATTTCATAATATTTCATGTTCATGAATTCATAATATTTTCTAATATCCATGATAATATTTCATGAATTTCATAATATTTCATATTCATGAATTCATAATATTTTCTAATATCCATGATAATATTTCATGAATTTCATAATATTTCATATTCATGAATTCATAATATTTTCTAATATCCATGATAATATTTCATGAATTTCATAATATTTCATAACATTCTATATGGGAAAATTTTGGGGCGTTACAGATCGGATCGAAGTATCTTAATACTTTTGCCAAGCTGTTTCTCTACTTCACTTCTGAACTCTTTGAATTTCTCAAAGGCTTCAGACTTGTTTTTCATTAAGAACAGATACCCGAATCGTGAGTGATCATCGATAAAGGTAATGAAGTAGCTATAGCTTCCTTGTGCAAGAGTTGACATTGGTCCACATACATCAGTATGTATTAGACCAAGCAATTCTCCCACTGGTTTACCTTTTCCGGAAAAGGGTAATTTGGCCATCTTGCCTTTTAAGCATGATTCGCATGTATCAAATGAACCGGGTTCAAATGATTCTAGAATTCCACATCGGTGTAATTTGGTCATGCGTTTCTTACTTACATTGCCAAGACGACAATGCCACGTATAGGAGTCTATTTGATTATCTATTCGAGCACGTTTGTTGCTAACTTCGATATTGAAAACGTCACCGGATAAATCTAACGTGTAGATACCATTGCATAAAGTTCCGGTCCCATAAGAACACCATTTAAAGTTATGTAACAACAATTGTTACTAAAAGTTAAATGATAACCCTTTTCATTCAAACATGAAATAGATACAATGTTCTTTATTAACCAAGGAACAAAATAACAATTATCCAATTCTAAGACACGTCCAGTAGGGAGCTTTAGCAAATATGTTCCGATGGTAACAGCAGCAATCTTTGCTCCATTTCCAACTCGCAAAATTCGCTTCTCCCTTGACGAGTCTTCTTCTATTCCTTAGCCCCTGTATGTCATTACATATATGGGAGCTACACCCAGTATCAAGTACCCAGGTGGTTGAGGAAATAGAGTGACATTCAATAACGAAGATACCTGAAGAGGATGGGGGCATCGGATGCCTTCTTCTTCATGGACTCAAGATAAACCTTGCAGTTTCTTCGCCAGTGACCCTCCTTGCCGTAGTGATGGCAAATGCCTTTTGGTGTCTTTTCAGTCTTTTTGGCCTTTTTCTTCTTTCCCTTATTCTGTTCTTTGGCCTTCCTCTTAGAACCTTTCTTCGAGGAACCAACTAACAATACCGTCTTCTGATCCTGCTTTACAGAAGGCTCTATAGTCTTCAGCAGGTTGTGCAACTCAGGAATGGTAGTCTCCAGCTTGTTCATCCGATAGTTCATCACAAATTGTGAATAACTTTTGGGCAAACAATGCAGAATTAAGTCAATACTTAGTTCATGATCCATTGCAAAATCGAGTGTGCCCAGTTGCTCAATGTACCCCAACATCTTCAACACAAACTGTGAGACAGAAGTGCCTTCCTGCATCTTAGAGGTGAAGAGGAGTCTGGAGACCTCGAACCTTTCGGATCTCGCCTGCTCGTCAAAAAGCTCATGAAGATGGAAGATGATGGTATAAGCATCCATATGCTCATGCTGCTTTTGCAGCTCAGGTACCATAGCGGCTAACATGATGCAACTCGCAAGTTCAGAATCGGTCACATGTTTCTGATAGGCCACTAATTGGTCTGGAGTTGCATCTTCTAGAGGACGGTTGGGAAGTTGATCTTCAAGGACATAAGCAAGGTTTTCTGCCTTGAGGACTATCCTCAGGTTTCGAAGCCAGTCCATGAAGTTTGGCCCAGTCAGCTTATTGGTGTCCAAAATGGAACGCAAATTCAGAGAAGACATGATCAAGTGATTATCCTAGAAATACAAATTGAGCTTATGTGAGAAGAATGATAAAGAATGCATCAACATACATTAATTAAATCTTATTTATTTTTCGAATTGAATAACCCTTTTTATCAATTCGGGAGATCGTAGGAACATCTCCAAATAGGTCGATATCCAACCATAGATAAGAACAACCATGGCTGTGACCATCAAGTTATTCTTAGCTATGAAGGTAGGTAATTATACCGATTACATATTACATATATGTAACTATCACATTATGCTATCAACTAATTGAATGTTTGCATAAATCATTGGGTTGTTGACTCATTAACAAGTATGCAACAATATACATAGCACCCAACTGCACCTCTCTTTACATCGACCTTGGCTGTGGCACAACAAATCGATGCTCCAAGCTTAAGGCTGACCCACTAATCAAGAAATAGTTTTAATATGGTTAGAACTCATTCAACCGTTTAGTCAGGCTTGGATGTGTCTAACAACCAAAACTAAGGATTGACCTCTGACTCCAACTATATTAATCATAAACTAATTCCATGGTTTGAACATGTCGAGGTTCAAGCCGGGCATGGATGTGTCCATCAACCCAAACGAGAAACAAAATTCCGGTTCTAACCATATTAATGGAAGGTGTTGTCCTTAATATTTTGTAAGGGGTTTTGGGTTTCATCCTTTTCTTTTAAGCACATTCATGACATATAATTATTTCATGTACTAACGATTTCCTTAATAAAGTATGTATGTGACTTAATTTATCAAGTCTCATTAATTGAATTAGGAATCGGATTTCCTAATTCCAATTTCACACTTTATTCAAGGAATTGTTTTGGGAAACATTTTCCTAAATTGTCATAATCAATTTCGAAAATAATATGTTTAAGACTTTGATTTCTCTAAATCAAATCTTATTAAATTAAGATACAGATTCCCTTAATTCAACTACATATTATTTTCATGAAAATCTTATTTAAGGAAATATACTCTATAGGAAATAATTTCCTAATTAATTTTGGAGACAATAATATAAATCAAATAAGGAAATTATCATTTGAGAATCACCTCAAAAATTTCCAAGATTTGATTACATATTTTATTTATGAAAAATTAATATCAATAAATAACTTAATTTGGACGGCCCCCCGAGGCTCAATCCAAAATAAGAATTTATTGATAATATAATTTGGACGGCTCCCCGAGGCTCAATCCAAATTAAACATTTGACAATTTAAATTCAATTTAGGAAATTTAATTATAACAACTAACTTTAAATTGGACGGCTCCCTGAGGCTCAATCCAAAATAAAGAATTTTGTAAATAATTTAATTTCTAATTATGAATTTAAATGCCAATTAATATTCCATAATTTGTCTAGACTTTCTCGAAAGAAAGTGCCCAAAATTGCGAGCTTTCTATAAATGGAAAGTTTTCAAAAATAAAAATTTTCAGAATAATTGTAAGTTTCTGGTACAAAGAAAACTTACGTATTTCCAAAATAGAAAATTTCCAAAATTGGAAAGTTTCCAAAAATGGAAAGCTTTCACAATTATCATAAAATTTCAGAAATAGGGATATTTCAAAAGTTTGCGAAATTTCATGAGGATTTCCAAACTTTGAAATTCCTAAATCTAAAATTTACCATAATTGGAAAGTTTCCATAATTGGAAAATTTTCCAAAATTGAGATCATGACAAAGTTTTCCGCAAAGTAATTATATGATTATGTCGAACAATAACCGGCTCTGATACCACTGTTGGGACCGGGTGAATGTTGACATGGATACGGGTTCGTAATTTTGTAAAATAATTACGTGCAGCAGAAGATTTAACATAAATATTTCTCAAATTATTTAACCACACATCTAGCATGCAACCTTATGTTATGTGGACATGATCATATATTTAAAATTTTTCAGAAACGTAAACTAATTTACTTGTTACCTCGCGTAACTCGAAGAAAGGGACGAGATCCAACCGTAAGCGTCCCTTGGAAGCTCCACCTCTATTCGTGTCCACGCCGAGTTTTCTTCGGGATGACTTCGCAAAGCCACGAGTTTCGTGCCGACACGAACTACTAGATTCTCTAAAGGCACGACAAGAATACCAAGAGAGAGATGGGAAGACTAACCACCAAACTAAGAACGGAATCACGATTCCGGGAAGAAGGAAGTAGTTGCGCCTGCTTCTTCTTCTTGCGGCAGCTTCTTGGTGGCCAAAGGCGGCTGATTGCCGGAGCTTGGACGCCGGAGAAGGAGGCCGGTGGTGGTTGTGGCTCACGGCAGCAGGGATGTAACGTCCGGAAAATTCTCTTAATATTTTCCTTAAAATATTAAGCAGGTCTAGATAATTTTCCGAAGGATCTAAAATATTAGTACAAACCTTAGCCTAGAAACCCAAGGTTCTCTCATTTAAATTGAGTGAAACTAAGTACTAAGGGGCCTTATAGGGGCTTCTAGTGCCATTATTATGGGTGATTTTAGGTAGAATTTAATATAAAAATAGAGGGATTGTAATGAAAAATATTAACATAATTATGAGGGAATTTTTAAGGAATTTTCAAAAATGATAGGAAATAAATTAAAAATAAAATAGAAAATTAGTGCATGCACCAAGGATTGAACCTTGGACCTCTTGTATAACCAAGCATGCACTAACCAATTCACCTAGCAAGGGAGTGCTAGGAGGGAATGAAGTGGATATTAGTGAAGGTGTAGGAAATGAAGAGTCACCAAGGGAAGAGGCACCATGCCTCTTCACTCACCCCTTTTCAAAATAATATAAATAGAAAGGAAGTTACAACTTCCCTCCTCTTCTTCATTTCTTCTTCCTCCTTGCTTTGGCCGAAAATTCAAGGTTCTCTTCCCCTTGAGAAAAGTTCCACCAAGGACCCCATCTTGAAGATCTAAAGCCCCTACAAGGATACAAGGATTAAGGAAAGTTTAGAGACAAGAAGGTTCTCTTGTTATCTTCTATTCGAAGTTTGTAAGCGAGATCAAGGAAGGTAAATCCCTCTCACCTGTGGTATGATAGCTTTCAAGGTTATATGCAATGATCTAAGTTTTATTGGCATGATATGTTGGAAAAAAATCCATAGATTGGGCATGAGGGTTTCGGCCAAGACATGTCTTGGGCTAGAAATCATGTTAAAGATTTGATTTATATTTGCAAATGAATTACCTATGATAGGTGAAGTATAAAAGCATGATGTTTGAAGTTTTAGGGCACCCTAAGCACTCCTTAGGGTTTCGGCCACTTTCAAGATTAGACATAGGTTTAATCTTTAATTCTCCAAGCATGCTTAGTATGTCTTGTTATGATATAGTATGGATGAAAATAGTGACTTACATGAATTTTCTAACGGTTTGTTACCCTTATATGTTTCGGCCACATCAAGGTCAAGAGGCTAGGGGAAACTCCAACCTTTCCAAGCATGATTAATATGATTCTTATGATACCTTATGGGTAAGAATGGTGTTAAATGAACTCTTCCATGGGCTTGTTACCCTTCTAGGGTTTTCGGCCAACCCTTGTTTTAGGTGTAGGACTTGGAGTTAAGTCCAATCAAGGATTCAAATAATTTTTCTATGGCATGATATGTAGGTAAGAGATGTGATCATGATCTAGGCAAATTTTCCATGGACCCATGGTCCTTGAGACTTTCGGCCAAAACCCAACCCTAGGGTTTGGTTTGGGTTAAGATATCAAAAATGCATATTTATAAGTTCCCATGATGCTAGTACATGGTTATGCATGATGTAAGGGCTTCCATATGACTAAAACCTTAGTTTATGTGTTATGTGACATGACTTGTATGGTTGATTTTAGGTTATGTTTAAATCATGAATATTTAGATCATATACCATGAATACATGAAATTTATGTAGGAGTATATCATGATAAATAGAATAATGCATGTATGTTGATAATGAAATTATAATGCTTATAATGAAATTATGACTCATGAAGGTATATGCATTTTTGTGATGAATGCTATGAATCCTAGGAATATGTGTTAGGTTTATATGTAGCTTACCATTCATATCTTATGATGGATACTAGGATCATGTATGTAAGATAAAATATATCTTGTATGAGATGTATGTTTATTTTGTATCATGATTATGCAAGCTTTATGAACTCGGATAAGATTATGACTGGAAACATGATTATGTATGTATGTTCTATGTTATGAACAAAGAATGATAAGCATGAATAAAGATGATGTTTATGCCTTAATTATGAATGATAAGTATGAATGATAAGTATGAATGATGAAGGCATAACGATGATATGAAATAAGTATGAATGATGAAACATGCATGTTTATTTTCATGCATAAGGCTTGTACTGGACCGAAGTAAGGGTCCAAGGGATGGGTACCTTAAGAACACCCCAGTTCTGGACTACCGACTATGCTGTCCACGGTTCTGGCACTACCGAAGCTGTGCAACAGGGATGGGCACCTTAAGAACGCCCCGGTTCTAGGACTACCGACTATGCTGTCCTTACCCTAGTAGGTCGAGGCTAGCTACCTCGTATTTACTTAGGGATGCGCGCTATGAAGTATGTATGTGGTACAAGCCGGGGACCCCAATGATGTTATGTTTACGTTGAGCATATAAAAGTATGATTTCAAAACTAAGCATCCTTATGTAGTAAATGCATTTGACTCATTCATACATCCATGTTATGCATCGCGCCGAGGTAGGTATATTTTATGCTTGTATTTATGCTCATATTGTATGTCATGTATAAGTATGCATTATGTTTAAGTATGCTAAGAATCATGTCATGTATATGTATGGATTATGTTCATGAATGCTAAGAATCATGTCATGTATAAGTAATGCACTCTGTTCATGTATGCTAAGAATCATGTCATGTATAAGTAATGCATTATGTTCAGGTATGCTAAGAGTTATGCCATGTGTAAGTATGTTTCATGTTCATGTAGGTATGCTTTATGTCATGTATACGTTGCTTGATATATTAAGTCATGTTCATGTATGTTCATTTATGCCATGTATGACTATGCTTATGTGTATGCTCGAAGTTATGTTATGTCAGATGTTTGATATATTTATGTTAAAGTAACGTATGGTTTTAGTGAGTAGGAAAAGGGTTTTACTAAGCCTATGTGCTTATAGTTTTATTTTCCTCGTACCACAGATCAACCAAGAAGCTATTAAGGAAAGCCGCAGGGGAGGCTGAAGCATGTGTGTGTGTGGCAGTGACTTGGCAATGGATTTTATATTCATACATAATGCATGCCTTGGGAATGTTTCTTAAATTTTATGCTATGTTTTATGGTTATGACTAATGGGTGACTCAAGACTCATCATACTACATTATGGATAAGTATATGCTACCTATGAAATGATAAATAAGTCATGAAATGGTTAAGTTATGAAATGATGCCATGTATGAATGTTCCATGTGTTTAGTTGCATGATTATAAGCATGTTTAGAAAAAAAATGATTCCGCTGCATTAAGATATTGTCTAAGTACATGTAATGTTGAGCGTAACGCCGCCCCTCTCGCCATACCACGAGGTGTGGGAAAAAGGCGGGCGTTACAAGGATGGTCCTTTAGGGCTGGCGGCACTAGACGAGGGAGAGGGAGAGGAAGAGAGGGCTTATTCCTTGATCTCTTAGATTGATTTCCAAGCCTTGCTTTGGTTCCTTTATATAGTGGCCTCTCAACCGCCAAGTCTCCTTTTAATATGGAATAAATTTTCATAAGAAATTTATCATATAAATTTTCTATGATTTATTCCATCATGCCAAGTTTTTATCATAATTTAATTTATGATAAAAAAAATCAACCATGTCTCCCTTTTCTTATGGAACAAATTTTCATAAGAAATTTGTTATATAAATTTTTCTTATCATGGAAAATCAATTCATAATTGATTTTATAAAATAAAATAAACTATTCAAAGTTTATTTTAATTTCCATGAAAATAATAAACCAAACCTCGGTTTATAAAAATTTATATTATTCATAATTTAATAAAACAAACCACACTTGGTTTATTTTATAAATTGAACCAAACAATTTGGTTTTTCCCTTTTGTTGTGGCCGGCCAAGCAAAGAGGGTGGAGACCCTCTTTGGCCGGCCACATCCAAGCCTTGACCCAATGAATTAAACTCATTTAATTCATCCAATAAGTCTTCAAAAGACAGCCATTTTACGCTTCCTATGCGTCTCTGAAAAATTCAGATTCGACTTATCTTTCTTGATCGAAAAATCCAATTTTTAACTCGTTTTAAATCCCTCGGATTACTCGTAGTGCGTGTGACTAAATAGGCTTTCGATTTATGTTGGCCATCTATAATTAACCAATTATAGAACGATCATGAGTGGCACCTAGTAGTACATCATGATCCCCAATTAATCGAACGATCAACGGTTGACCTCAGAAATGATTCTGAAACCCTTCAGCAGCTATAATCAATCGTGCCCCATTCCCTTCACCATCTTATATCCACTTGGTTCAAGACATGGTCTATGTGTGTCAGTCCCAACTAGGCTGACTACGTCACACCTAGCCCAAGTAACGTTCTCTCGTCCTACGAATTCTAATTACTCTCATGTATTTAAGAGATTCATACTCTGAACATGTCATGCTCTGGCCAGAGGCTTCGAGTAACAATCCGACGATAGGCCTTGGGTATACATCTCCTCGCAAGGAGTGGTGAATCCTTTGTAGGCTATTCAAACATCTTCGGGCACTTCGGCTTATACCCAACCATCCTGGGTCCGCACCTCCTTGGAGATGCTTGCTTAAGATGTCAAAGTATAAGTCTCCATGACCAAGATGACTTGAACACCGCAAGTCAAAGGAACATCGCACTTAAGCTGCAGTATGAACTTCACTGACATGTCTTTATGTAGACTATCATATGAAGTTTTACAGCCAGTCACTCCAATGAACTAATTCCCTTAACTAACATTCATGTTTATCTCTGGACATCCCAATGTCACTAGCCAGTGAGAATCAGCTGATTAGAGAATAACCCATGCTAGTCTCAACAGAATTGATAGTGTCCGTATCTATCAATTCATCGACTAGGGACAATTTCAATACTTCACAATTGCACATGTAGAGATAATCACTAGTTGTGAATTCATCACAAATTCTCTCATGCTGTGAATTGTATTGCGGACATTCAGTAAATGAGTTTAAGATCTCAATCAAATACACTGATATGTATACTCAAATAGTGAATATTCATTTATTAAAATAAATGATTACAATCATAAGGCAAATCGCCTTAGGACACTTCTCTCAGATTACTAACACCCCATATTAGCTTTAAAATGAATTGAACATGGTTTAGATTTTACCTCCGTTTTACCATTTGGACACTTATCCTTATAGTGTCCCTTTTCGTTGCACCCAAAGCATGTGATATGGTCCTTGATTCTCGCTTTGGTGGAGGTAGAGTCTAGGTTGACTTCTTCTTCAACCTTGGATAAAGTAGATGCTTCCTCTTCTTGTTCTTGTATGATTGAGGGTCTCTCCTCCCCCTCAATACTTGACGTTGATACTTCTTCTTCTCTTGAAGAAGTTGATGATCTCTCACTCTCTTCTTCTACTTCACTTGAGGATATAGATAATTCAATTCTCTCCTCTTCTTGAATCATGGGGCTTTTCTCCTTAGGCTATTATGTTTGTGTAGGAGTCTCATGATATTCTTTCTCTTTGTTCCACAATTCATATGCAGTTTGGTATGCACCTACACAACTCAAAATATTATTAGGCAAAACATTTTTCAAAATACTAATTACCTTCTCATTGGCCCGAAATTGTTCTTGTATCTCTTTGTCCCAATTCTATCAATTGCTCTGATATCAATTGATAGATCGTTTCCAGTACGCTAGAGGGGGGAGGGTGAATAGCGATTTTCGAATCTCTTCTATCTACACGGTTAGTTTGCATAGCGGAATATACAATAAAAACAATAAGACAAAACTAACCAATGCTAACAATGAAGATTTACTTGGTATCCACCCCGGACGGGTGACTAATCCAAGAATCTGTCGGTGGATCAATCCCCGGATAACCTCCGGCTAGCTCTCGTCGCTCCTTGTGGATGGAGAAACCTCGCCACAATACCTCAAGAAGACTTGAGCACAAAGACTACTATCTTGCCTTTAACCAAGACAAGATTCGTCAAGAATCTTAGCCACCACGAAGTCCTCTTTAAATAGGACTCGGGCTGAAACCCTCGCCACCAGTCGACTGCTCCCAGGGCAGTCGACTGGTGCCACTGAAATTCGACCGTTGCACTCCAACGTTCGAATTCTCAGCCAACTCACCAGCCACCTACCAGTCGACTGCTCCCAGAGCAGTCGGCTGGTCCCCGGCCAGAACCCTTCTGTGAGTTTCATCAGTCGACTGCCCCCTGGCCAGTCGACTGGTCTACTCACCCACCTAAGGTTACCCTTCCTGAGTACATTCCACTCTGCACTCAACCCTTAGGATTTCCCAGTACAATCACACAGCACTCGTACCCTCATGACTCGGCTGACTCCTCACTCAGCAGCCTCGACTATTGCCTTCGCGCCCTCTTCATCTTCGGCTCCCGTCCCTCGGATGCACGCAAGCCTCCAGCTTGCCTCCATGCCATTCTTTACGCATGCCTCGAAGTCCCCGCACCTCAGCTCATCGTCCCTGCTCTCCAAGGTCCCTCGGGTGCACACAAGCCTCCAGCTTGTCTCCATACCACCCTTCACCGTACCGAGGCCGTCTAGTCAAGTCTATATATGTAACCTGTACAACCTGCACACTCAACATACACATATAAGAACACAAGGGTAAGCCTAACTTAAACCCTTTGCCTAAACATCAAAACACTTGGTCACTCCGGACCACCGATTGCCTCAACACAAATTAGATAGAAAAAGCACTAGTAAAAGTTGGCAGATGTTGGGTCACACGTAGGAAGCAACACTATGTTGCATTATCCACAACTGAAGTTGAATACATAGCCCTAGGAGAATGTGTAAACCAACTATTATGGATGATTCATACCCTTAAGGCCTTCCAACTAAACGACACTAATACTAATGTTTATGTTGATAACATTAGCTCAATTAACCTTATAAAAAGTCCTATACACCATTCTAGGACTAAACATATTGAAGTAAAACATTATTTTGCTAGGGATCATACAGCTAGGGGTGAAATTGTACTTACACACATAGAATCCAAATTCAATTTAGCTGACATTTTTAGTAGACCACTACCTGAGTCTGAATTTAGTTCACTAAGAAGGCAACTAGGAATGTGCTCAGTAGAATAGATTTTAATTATTTGTTTTCTTTAGCTATTTCTCAAAATCATTTTCTATAGCTATTTTTCAAAAATCATTATCCTTAACTATTTTTCATGTGTTTTTTTAAATCATGTTTTAAAAAGAATTTTTACTCTACTTTTTCGATATAGTTTTCAAAAACTTACCCTCCTCAAAATTAGAGATTTCTTCGTTATGGACTTAGCTTAGGCTTTACCTCTAGATTGTATGCTCTTATAGATGTAGAAGCCAACATCTCAAAAGCACATTAGGATATCTTCATTGACAACTTAGACTGGGTTGAATTGCTTAGGTCTATGCTTTAATTCAAGATACTTTAAGTCAGTGCATCTAAAGTAGTTGGGGCAATAAATACCACTAAATATTAATCAAGTTAAGTAATCAAGTTTAGAAAATCTAACTTGATCAGACTACTTAACTTGACTAAGCCAAGTAAAAGCTACTATATTATAATAGTTAGTAAGTAACAAATTAGGTTAGACAAGGACCAAGGATTTATATTTTTTTTGTTATTTGTATTGTTTTTTAAACTATTTTTTTTTTCAAAATTATTGATTGTTTACTTTTGAATGCTTAGACTCAAATCACGCTTGGACTCAAATGGATGGATTAACTTGGTTCAATTTTTTTTCCTGTTTCTTATTGTTTATCTGCGTAACTCAAAATAGTTACTTAGAAATTCTTACTTGCTTCTTTGAAAATAATTTTTTTAATTACTTATCATTTTTTTCATTAACTTAAAATTATTTTGTATTTTTATCAGGCTCTGATATCTATGTTTTAAATGTTTCTTTTTCTTTCTCCAAACCAACATTCTGTTTTGATATATGACAAAGGGGGAGAGTAGGGAAAGTTAACTTTATTTTTCAAGTTTTTTTTCAAAGTCTACATAGTACATCTTTTTTAAAAACTCTATTTTTCAAAAAGGGAGAGAAAAGAATTTTTTTCTTATACATAAATTTTTTTCTAAGTTTATACTTAAAATTTTTCAAAGTTATCGAAAAATCTTTCTATTTTTCAAAGCTTATACTTAAATTTTTTTTATACTTAGAAATTTTCAAAGTTGCCAAAAAATCTTTCAAATTGAAAAATACACATTTCCAAAAGTTTCAGGGGGAGAGTTTTATATCAAAGGGGAGCTTCATTCATTTTCAATTTTGTAACTTATTTTTACTTTGAAAATTAAGCTTTAACTCAAAAACTATCTTATCAAGTGGGAGGTTTTCTTTTTTTTTAAACCTTGAAATGATACTTCGAAAAATAAATCTTGAAAAAAGTTTTACTATGTTTTTTGAAATACTTTTACTTCCTTATCCATCTGTTTTAACATAACTTATGAACTGGGATTCCATAAATAAAAAAGGGAGAGATTGTTAGTGCTAGAAGCACCAAATCAAACCTAATTTTGATAATAACAAAGGGTTCAAAGTTAAGTATGTTTTGTGATCTAACATGTTCTACTAAGTGTGTAGGAAAATTTCTAGTTTACCTAGGCACGAAGCCTTGACCTGCAGGGTTGAGCACGAAGTCTTTGTCGAGGAGTGGGCATGATGTCCTGGCCGATGGCTGGGCAAGTAAGACCTGATCGGGAGTCGGGCACTGAAGACCTAATCCAGAAGATCGGGTAGAAGTCTTAGCTGAGCAAGGACAACGGACAGAAGTAGAGACGGGTCGAGGTATAGACGTCTCGAGATCCAAAAGCTTCGGAGGTAGAGCAAAAGTACAACCGAAGGTGCCGGTTAGCAAAAGGTAACTTCTCCAGAGTGGAGTAGATGACGACGCCTTCCCCGAAAGATGGAACAATAGGCGTCGGTCGACATCGGATTTCATTTTGAAATACAAAGTTAGGATCGAATAGCTCCGGCTGTCAAACATGCATTCATTTCATATATTTTATATGTTATTTATATTTTGGGCTAACCCTGTGTTGCAGCTGAAGATATTGGGCATCAACAGAATTCGGGGCGCCTGAGAGGTCTCAGGCGCCCAAGAAGGTAGGTGCCTGAGAAGTATCGGGTACCCGAGTATACAGGCGGCTGAGTGGTCTCGGGCACCTCAGTGCGAAAAACTTAGCCGAGTGAGGCTGAGTTGGAGGCTGCTGATTGGACGCGCCATGTCAAAACTTCGACGCGCCAGAGGACTCAGGCACCCAAGAAGGATAAAATTTTGGCTTCATTAGAGGATCACGACGCGGATGGATCGCTGACATAGAGGCACCCCTATGGGCACTCGGGCCCTCGAGTGCTTGTGTATATAAGGGGGTTTGAGCTCCAGCATTCGACATTAATTTTTTGCATTCAACATCAATTTTCTATGCTATCTATACTCAAGTTTGCTGCGCCGAAACAATCCGAGATCGGCGAAATCCTGCTCCGATAACAAAATGCATCCTTTTCATTTTCAGTTAAGTATCGTCGGTATAATTTATTTTTTATTCTGTACTTTAAATTACCTATCTATAACATCCTTTGCGATTTATAGAATTGCCCAACGAAAATGGTCAAGGACTATGGGCCTTGGAGTAGGTGCCGTACAGACTTCGAACTAAGTAAAAAATAAAGTTGTTTCCATTGGTTTGACTTGAGTTATTTTATTTTCGCTGCATTTACTCTTGACTTGAATCTGAAAATTTTACGACATTGATATTCACCCCCACTTTATCAATCTCATCTATCTAAGAGGGTAATCCTTTAACCAGACAATCTTGAGCGTTATATTGAAAATGAAGACCATCCCCATTCAAGGAAGGACCTAGTTGGAACTTAATGAGTTTTCCCTAATCCCATGATAAGAGATGATTTTTGTAATCTAGAGATGATGGTCAAAAGGAAGACACTCCGGTGTGACATTTGCGAGCCACACGGTATTTGGTAGGCCTCCAACGACACTTGAACATAGAAACCAAGGCACTAGCTATCCACAGAACACCAACTACCATCACAATAAATCCTAGATTCTAGAGCATCCCCTTCACATATGCTTTCCTCACTCTCTCTTGAGCTCTCTCTTTTCTCACTCTAGTTCTCATTGGTTTGCATTAACTCATATATGCTTAGTTTAACTAATGCTCCTTGCGTCTCACCTAGTGCTTGACAATTCAGTCCCTGTGGATTTGACCACTCTTTATATTACTTGTAATGATTCCATAGGGTTTCATTAAATACACATCATAACTATTCCCTAGATCCTAGAACATGAAGAATATGCTCCATAAACAAAGGAGAAGACACCGAAGTCATGAAAGGAAACATTCTACAACTCAAGCAAGAAGAGAGGAGAAGGAATGTTTAGCCTGTTGAAGTGAAGAGTCTTCGGAGTCAATCCTTAGCTCATAGAGAGGTGGAAGACGATAGAGGAGCCTTCAGATTGTCGAACAGTCGATGGAGATGAGTGGCATCCAAAAAGTGGGATCTCCCAAGGAGAGAAACTGTTGGTGCAAAGAGCATCAGTCATGAACAGTCAACCTCTAGTGTTTCGATGTTTGACAATATACTAAGGTCTGGTCAAAGTGATCAAGGGTTAAGCCAAACAGGACCTGATGTTTGGTAAGGTAAACCCAGGTTTAATCAGTTTGACAAAGGGTTAGCCAAATAGGACCTGATGTTTGGCAGTAACAATATATTAAGGTGTAGTCAAAGTGATCAAGGGCTAAGCTAAACATGACCAGATATTTGGTAGGGTAAACCCAGGTTTGATCAATTTGACAAAGGGTTATTCAAACAAGATTTGATGTTTGGCAGAAAGAATAGAACCCAAGGTTGGTCAGTTGACCAAGGGATTAAACCAAACTGGACTTGAGGCTTTGTAGAAAGAGAGTATACTTACCTGAAAGGTGGAAGAATCAGGATTAAGATGACTAGCAAAGAAATACTAGTGAGTGAAGCTAAGTCCTGGTGAGTGAAGCTAGGTGGAAGAAATCTTGGTGAGTGAAGCTGGGTCCTAGTAAGTGAAGCTAGGTGGAAGAAATCCTAGTGAGTGAAGCTAGGTGGAAGAAATCCTGGTGAGTGAAGCTGGGTCCTAGTGAGTGAAGTTGGATCCTAGCTAGTAAAGCTAGGTGGATGAAGTCCTGGTGAGTGAAGCTAGGCAAGAAGTCTTGACCTGCAGGATTGAGCAAGAATTCTGGTCGGGGGTCAGGTAATGGAGTCTTTGCCAAGCGATGACTACGGACAGAAGTAGAGACGAATCGAGGATCGGATGTCTCAACATCCAAGAGTCTCGAAAGTCGTGCATGAAGCCTTGGTCTGGGGGATCAAGCAAAAGACTTAGCCGTGCAAGGATCGCAGACAAAAGTAGAGACGGGTCAAGGTCAGACGTCTCGAGATCCGAGTTGTCAGAAGCTGAGCAAAAGTCCAACCGGAGGTCCCGGTTGGCAAAAGATAACTTCTCCAAGGTGGAGTAGGTGAGGACGCGTTCCTTGGGAAAGGGAACATAGGCGTCAGTTCGACATAGGATTTCAGTTGAAATCTAAAGTTAGAACCAATCAATTATGGCTTAAGATTATTTGTTTTATTGTGTGTTTTGTTGTCTTGTAGGTACCTGGAGTTGGAGGCAAGATAGAAGAGCAAAACACAAAAACCTGGGAAAAGGGGTTCCCAGGCGCCTGAATGAACTCAGGCGCCTGGAACCCAGGTGCCTGAGAGCATCCCAGGCGCCTGGGAAGGGAACCGTATCCCTTGCGCCGAGTTCGCTGCTATGGATCAATTTTGACCACTTATGAGGCAACCCAGAAGCTTATCAGGCACCCAAGAAGCTAGTATAAAAAGGGGTTCAACCCCTCACTTCAGGTTATCAAGTTCCACATCTATTTAAACATTCTGTATGAAGAAAAAGCGCTAAGTCGAAGCTCTGTAACCAAGGAGGCTCCAGGAGGAAATGAGCTGCACTTCGGACTTCCAGCTTAGTCGGATCTTCATTTCTATTGGTTTGTTTTGTTTACAAGTTATCTTTCAGTTTATCATTTTGTACTTGTCAATTATATTGTAAGACGGGTTTTCTCTGCTTTGGAAATTCCGAAAAGGAGACCAGTATGGACTTATGCTGAGTACATAGGCCTTAGAAATACTAACCCTGGGAGGTTGGGAACCAAGTAAATAAATCTCGCATGTTTCCTGTGTTTGCCTTTTACATTTATTATTCCGTTGTGCTACTAACGATCTGATTACAAAGTTAAACGAACAGAAGACAAAATGAAGCAGGAGTCGATATTCACCCCTCCTCTATCGACGCCACCGATCCTACAGAAATTTCTTCCTCAAGAAAAGGGGAGAAAGACCCTTTTAATAGCACAGGCATGCTCCCTGCTTATCTAGGTGGCATGCATGGTCATGCGATCCCACACTATCATGCCGTGCAGGCGGCGAAGGAGGCAACACGGCCGTGCTAGATGGTACGGTCATGCCGTGCAAGTCTTGGGACTGCACGGGCCATGCCAAATTGCACGGGTGGCCCGTGTAGTGTTTGGCTAGAATGGCGGTGCCATTTGGCACGGCTAGGCAATGTGATGCATAGCCAAGTCACACGATTGTGTGAAATCACACCACCCCTGGTTGCTTCTAGCTCCGGCTTCCATTCTGTTTCATTTCTGCTTCATTTTCGCTCTGTATCACACTTGTTAATGAAAATAAGAAAAAAAAATCTCCGAACCAAGGAAAGTAATTATTCCAATAAAATGATAAGAAAGGGTACAACAATGTAGACTAGAATAAAGAAATGTAAGTGAATGAGTATTAATAAGAGTATAAAAACATGTTTAATATACTCTTATCACACACCCAGCTAAACCATTGTTTGTCCTCAAAAAAATACTCCACATTATATTTATGTACCAGTTGTAGTACGTCATAATCCTTAGTGACTTAACCAAACACTATCCAATACTTTCATTGATGAGCATGATATAAAACTTAATTTGTGTACAACCTAAGAAGTTCTTTTTTTGCTCGGTGCGATGAGTGGTCATATTTCTTCAAATTTTAAATCTAATTCCTAGTCAAGTTGTCATCTAACTGAAATCCTTATAGTCCTAGCGATAGGTGATGTATGTAGATTATATATAGTTTTATGCATTATTTTGCGTATATCTACTTGTATTTCATGAGCATGATTTACTTTATCGCACCATATTTCTATGTTATTTTGCTACTTTTACTATCTTGGTTTGGAGAATTACTCTTTGTTGGTTTCATTGATAGGATGTGTTGTTGGAGCAAAATGGACCGTATGCCAAGGAGGCATACCCATGAAGAGGACTACACTGCAGATTGATTTTGTAATGACCATTACATCTTACTCGATTGGAATCATAGGATGTGCTCTACATTAATGTTGAAGAAGACTTCAAGATCTATAACATTTTTGAAGACACCAATCAGAGAAAACTAGGTCTCATAGGGGCACAGGGTCGTGCTAGCGTGCATCCGGCTTGTACACAGTTGTGCCTCTGACCAGAGTGCATATTGAAAGCAAAATGATCATAACTTCCTGTTTTGTTGGAATCTTGGGATAGTCTATACATGAAAATTGAAGTGCGCTTTAAAATATACCACTTTACTGAAGACACTAACCTGAAAAAATATTATTTTGAGGGCCAAAAGGGGGGACACGACCGTGCCTTTTCCAGCATGGTTTTGTCATAGGGTTGTACGACACTGGCATGGCCTCCTACCCCCCCCCCCCCCCCCCCCCCTCCCTAATGATGCCCACCTACAAGCTAGGGTATGACCTGTACCGGGGGTGCAAGCTGCACCCCCTTACCATAAGGCGCACAATAGGAGGTGCAACTCCGCCTCCCCCCTGCCACCCCTCAGGCAGTTTGCCACCCCCTATAAAAGGGGGTTTCTCCCCCTTTTGGAAGGATCTATGAGGGCTCACCCCTTGGGTTGGAGAATTGTTTTCCCATTTATGGGAAACCCTATGACCTTCATCTCCAATGATCATCCATATTCAGAGCAGGGAATGTGACTAAGAAGACTGACACGACATAAATAAGTCTTCCCTTACCTTTCAATCTCAGCTTTGGGATGTATATTGCTTTATTCTTTGTCTTCTTGTTGTGTATCCCTTGTAATAGAGTAGTTCTTCATATCTAGGATGTAGGGAGTAGCTATAATGTGATATTAATGTATGAACTATATATTGAAGTATTTTCTCATTTAATGAAATGTTCATATCTTGTTCAATATGTATATTGCCTTCATGTGCTTGTTGAAATGCTTGTGTAGTGAATACATTGTAGCGTGAGGGTTTGACTATCACGTAGAGGGAGTGTCCTAGATCGTAGGACCAGGGAGCCTTCATGATAGAGGCTACCTTTAATCGAACATCTTGGGCATTGTCTTAAAATAGAGGTCAATCTCTTACAAGAGATTAGCTAACATGACTTAATGAGTTTTTCCCTATCTCGTGTTAGGAAGTGTTTAGCATAACCTAGAAATGTATGACCAGGGGCCCTTAGTGATAAAGGATTACCTTCAACCGGACTCTCTAGGTTACCTATTCTACTTAATGACATTGGATGCCTAAGGGGGAAACACTTCAGTGCTCTTCTACAAGGTTAACACTAGTACTTAGTTAGGATCTCTGCAAGAACATAGACATCGAGATTAGGATATGATCGATTCATAGGACATCAACTAGTATTGTGACGAAACCAAAATCGTAGATATCTACCCATCTAACCTTCCTCAAAGATCAACTCTCTCTCTCTCTCTCCCTCTCTCTTCTTCTCTCCTTCTCTCCTTTCCCTAGCGAGCTTTCTCAAAACCAACCCTACGACGTCTAGATAGTGTTGGTTTACATAATCGACTAGTGCTTAATCGATAGTCCCTATGGATCGATATTTTATTACTTAATGATGATTTCGTACGCTTGCGGATGCGACATCAATAAGCACTTACCTGCCACACACTTAGTTAATCTCTTTCAAACTACCTATGGTCTTAAAGGAGTGCTAGGTATCAAGGGATGCCTAGTATTTATTTTCCTATTAACCTAACTTGATTCTGCACGTCCATGCCAAAAACCTTGATGGGTGATCCGTATGTGCACGAAAATGTCGTCAAGTAATATAAAAGATATCATATCCACAAGGACTGATGACGCAAACACTAGAGAGTTTTGTAAGGTGAATTAACTAGATAAACCGGAAGTGTGAGTAATCACAAACTAAGGGAGAGCTAGAGAGAGAAGAGAGGACTAGAGAATTGAGTGAGGGAGACTAGTGTGAGATGAATGCCCTTAAAATCTAGGTTTTATTATGATAGTTATTGATGTCCCATGGATAGTTAATGCCTTAGTATCAATGTTCATGCTTCGTAGTGTTAGATCGATGATGTTTGCTAGAGGGGGGGTGCATAGCAATTCTTCGATTCATTCTTCTACCTACGTTGTTAGTTGCGCAAGAGGAAATACAATAGAATAAAACTAACAACTAAACAATGCTAACAATATCGATTTTACTTGGTATCCACCCCTAAGGTGACTAATCCAAGAATCCTTCGGTGGATCACTCCCCGGATGACCTTCGGCTAGCCCTTGCCGCTTCTTGTGGGTGGAGAAACCTCACCACAAGACCTCGACAATTCCTGAGCACTTAGACTACTATTTGGCTCTTACCCAAAGCCAAATTCGTCAACCCTTTCAGCCAACACGAAGTCCTCTTAAATAGAACTAAGGCTGAAACCCTCGCCACCAGTCGACTGCTCCCAGGGCAGTCGACTAGTGCCAGCCAAACAGCAGTCCAACGGCTCGCTGTAACGACTAGTTTTTGACTTACCAGTCGACTGCTCCCAGGGAAGTCGACTGGTCCCCAGTCGAAAACTTTCTGTGAGTTTTATCAGTCGACTGCCTCCCTGGCAGTCGACTGGTCCACTCACACACCTAAGGTTTCCCTTCCCGAGTACATTTCTCTCAGCACTCGAACCCTAGGATTTCCCGAGTACAATCACTCAGCACTCGTACCCTCACGACTCAGCTGACTCCTCACCAGCAGCCTGGACAGTTGCCTTCGCGCCCTCTTCATCTTCGGCTCCCATCCCTTGGATGCACGCAAGCCTCCAGCTTGCCTCCATGCCATCCTTCACGCGCGCCCCTCGGCTCATCGTCCCTGCTATCCATGGTCCCTTAGGTGCGCACACAAGCCTCCAACTTGTTTCCATGCCACCCTTCACCGTACCGAAGCCGTCGAGCCAAGTCAATATGTGTAACCTGCACAACTTGCACATTTACATACACATATCAAATACACAAGGGTAAACCTAACTTAAACCCTTTGACCAAACATCAAAACTCATGGTCACTTCGGACCATAGATTGCCTCAACAGTCTCCCCCTTTTTGATGTTTGACAATACGTTTAAGTTAGGGAAAATAAATAGTAATAAGTAGCAAAAACAATGCTAAACAAACACCTGGACTTACGTTGCCAAGGCTCCACCTCAGACTTACATCGCCAATGCATATGCAATGCATACATGTATCCTATCCCAAGGCATCCCACGCCTAAGCCTCCAAGTTAGGAATTTTCCGAAATGGACTTTTTAAAACCTATCCCAAGGCTCCCCACACCTAACCCTCCAAGTTAGGACTTTTTCACCAAAACGGATTTTTTTAAAGCTTTTCAAAAGCTCCCCCTACATTGGACTTACAAAGGCTTTTTAAGAACCTCTCCAAGGTTCCCCCTACGCCAAGAATGGAGCAACCATGCTCCCCCTAAACCTAGGGTTTCCCGTAAAGGTGTGTTTGGTTTTCCCAAATTAAACCCAACACTTTTCTCCCTTTGCCAACATAAAAAAGACCCCAACAATATCTCAATTATTGGTTCTTTTAATCTCTAATGATCCTAAACATAGTGTACTAGCCCCCCCATACACTTGTTTTTCATCATTTGGACACAAATCGGCTGCTGGATACCCACACCAGCCCTGACCAGTCGACTGCCCCCAGGTCAGTCGACTAATACTCTGAAAATCAACTTTTCAGGCCAAATTCAGAAATGCGCCAGAAATTCCACAAGTCTCCAAATATTCTCAAATTTTGTGGAGAACTTTGTGGTACCTATACCTACTTGGAAAAAATACATTCAACAATGTATCTATCACCATTCCCAAGTTTGACAAAAAATCCAAACTTTCCTATGAAAATTAAGTCAAACAAGAGGCAACCTCCCCCTTAACCTATGCCTTCTCCCAATTTCCACTTATCAAGTTAAGTTCCACCCAACTTAACACTACAAACTCAAGTTAAGTTATACCCCAACTTAACATCACACATTTTCTCTTATTTTCCCCCCTTGGACACCATTAAAGGATTGCCCCAAGCAACCTTATCCCTAGTGCCAAAAAGAACTCAACAAAACCTTGAAAAATCTAAGAGTTTGCAAGCACATTTAGTAGGATATAGCCTATCCTAGAAAGATATGATTCCATGAAGAATACAAATGTGCTTGACTTTTAGTACATCCTTTATTTTCTAAAAATGTTTGGCATTTGGTATCAACTTTCAAATCCATCTATAATTCCATGTGTTTGTCACGGCTAACCATTATAATTTGACACATGGAAATGTCCTCAATACTTTCTCCTTTTTATCTCTTAGTCCTAGATACATATGGAAAACTCATCAATCTTCCTTGATCTTCAAGATATCAATAAAGCCTTATTTCATTAAATCATGGGATAACACTTTATTCAAGAATCATAATCAAGCACTTTAATCCAAGGCCATATTCTATCATCCAATTTTGCAATTTCTCGTTATTCAATATGCCTTTTATTCTTAAACCCATGGATCAGTAGACTGCCCCTGGGGCAGTCGACTGATACCTGAATTTCAGGTTTTCAGTCCAATTTCAGAAATGCCTAAACAATTCGACAACTCTCCAAAAAATCTAAAATTTCGTGGGGAGATTTGTGGAACCTATGTCTACTTGGGAAAAATATGTTTCCAAACAAATGTACTCTAAATCCCAAGATTGGCATGAAATCCAACTCTACCTAAATTGTACCATTTTAACTTCTCCCAAAAGTCCTAATTCATGCCTTTCATTGATATATCTTCTAATACCTGACCATGATACATTTTTAGCACTGAATTATATGGTATTTTCCCATTAAACCTTAATTTTATCGAATATAACCCTATTTTCATCTTTTTCTCCACAATTCTCCTTTTAATAAGCTAATTCTCTAGGATTAAGACTTACCCAAGTCTTCCAATCCTTTTGGCACATTTCCTAGTCTACCTAGACTTCCTAGAAATCCCATCTCTTGAGATCCATTTACCATGGATCCCAAAGGCTCCTAGAGCTCCCCCTTGAGCTCTTAGCCCTAGCCACCTCTCTAGGTGACTCAATCCACACTAGGCCACACCGGTGTGCCCCCGGTGATTCTTGGCCTACGAAATGAATCCTCTTAACCTTGGACACCTTGTCCTTGGTTAAGTCATCCTTTTTACCTTTTGATGGCATTCCCTTGCCATCCTTGGACTTCTCCTTCTTGCCATAATTATATGCTTCCCCAACATACTTCTTTTTGTTGGCATTGGAGACTCTAGACGGGTATCCCAAACCCGATCTATCATAGTTGGGTTTTAGACTACCCAACACCATGTCTAAACCCTTTTATTCAACCTTGAATCTTTCTAGGGTCTTTTCCAATGTATCAAGTCTTGCCCTCAAGGCTTGATTTTCCCTTTTCAAGTTTTTAACTTTAGTGTCCATATGTCCATTTTGGGCATTCCTAGACCTACCTACCTTTCTAGGCATATGCCTCCCCTTCTTGGGATTTATGCCTTGATCCTTAGATACAACAGTCTTGGGTTTTTCATGATGCATGTTTTTCCTAGAGGTTTGATCTACTTTGTTAACCCTACTCCTATCATTGTATTTAAAACCATGATTGTGCACAAGTAAGTAATTTTCATTAATCCTAGCATGCATGGAAGAATGATTGACATTATTTTTAATATGCATGGAGGAACTCAAATTTGAATTACATTTTAACTTAAGGTTAGGAATTACCTCCCTTACCTTTGGAGTTCCCCCTTGTTGTAAACTTCTTTTCTTTCTCTCCTCCTTCTCTCATCTTCGTAGATGCTCCATTTTCTTGAGGTTTCCACTATTTGGGCATTTCGTGTGGTAGTGTCCTAGCTCAGCACACGTGAAGCATCTAATCTTCTTTCATTTGTCTTGGGCTTCTCTATTCCTACATCCCATGTTAGAATTTGAATGAATTGAGACGGGTTTAGTGTGTACCTCCTTTTTCTTACTCTTTGGACACTTGTCCTTATAGTGTCCCTTTTCGTTGCACCCAAAGCATATGATATGTTCCTTTTTCTTTGCTTTGGTTGAGGTTGAAGCTTCTTCTTGCTCTGGTATGGAAGTAGGTCTCTCCTCCCCCTCAATCCTTGAGGTGGTGACCTCTTCTCCTTCTCTTGAGGAAGTGGATGATCTCTCACTCTCTTCTTCCTCCTCTTGGGCTATTGAACTCACTTCCCTTAATGATATTGATAATTCTTTTTCTTGTTGCTCTTCTTGAACTATTTTTCTTGTTTTCTTGAGCTCTTGAACTTGTGTAGGGTTTTCATGAAATTCTTCTATCTTTTTCCACAATTCATGTGCATTTTCATATGCCCCTACACCACTTAACACGTTAGTAGGTAAAATGTTAAGTAATATATCAATTACCTTTTTATTCACCTTTGATTGATCTTGTTGCTCTTGATTTCAATATCTATGCCTAAGCTTCTTCCCGTGCTTATCCTTTGGAATCTCGAAGGGCTCTTCAAGCGCAATCCTAAGATCCCACTCCATTCCAAA
This sequence comes from Boesenbergia rotunda, assembly GCA_024364735.1. Classification (NCBI taxonomy): domain Eukaryota; kingdom Viridiplantae; phylum Streptophyta; class Magnoliopsida; order Zingiberales; family Zingiberaceae; genus Boesenbergia; species Boesenbergia rotunda. Next base: position 67,359 of record JAGFNQ010005130.1, read on the forward strand.
CCATGTCTCGATTCTTGTCTTCCAATATGTGAAATCCTCATGGTCGTAGGGGGGTGGAGTGTAGATGTCATCCCCAAATTTGTCATCCATTGTTTACACCTCTAGCTTTCTTGCTCCTTTGGAGATTAGTCCAATCAAGAGCGGTCCTTCGCTCTGATACCACTTGTTATATCGATGACGGTTGCTAGAGGGGGGAGGGTGAATAACAATTCTTCGATTCGTTCTTCTACCTACGTTGTTAGTTGCGCAAGCGGAAATAAAATAGAATAAAATTAACAACTAAACAATGCTAACAATACCGATTTTACTTGGTATCCACCCCTAAGGGTGACTAATCCAAGAATCCTTCGGTGGATCACTCCCCGGATGACCTTCGGCTAGCCCTTGTCGCTCCTTGTGGGTGGAGAAACCTCGCCACAACACCTCGACAATTCCTGAGCACTTAGACTACTATTTGGCTCTTAGCCAAAGCCAAATTCGTCAACCCTTTCAGCCAACACGAAGTCCACTTAAATAGAACTAAGGCTGAAACCCTCGCCACTAGTCGACTGCTCCCAGGGCAGTCGACTAGTGCCAACCAAATAGCAGTCCAACGACTCGCTGTAACGACTAGTTTTTGACTTACCAGTCGACTGCTCCCAGGGCAGTCGACTGGTCCCCAGTCGAAAACTTTCTGTGAGTTTTATCAGTCGACTGCCTCCCTGGGCAGTCGACTGGTCCACTCACACACCTAAGGTTTCCCTTCCCGAGTACATTTCTCTCAGCACTCGAACCCTAAGATTTCTCGAGTACAATCACTCAGCACTCGTACCCTCATGACTCAGCTGACTCCTCACCAGCAACCTGGACAGTTGCCTTCGCGCCCTCTTCATCTTCGGCTCCCGTCCCTCGGATGCACGCAAGCCTCCAGCTTGCCTCCATGCCATCCTTCACGCGCGCCCCTCGGCTCATCGTCCCTGCTATCCATGGTCCCTTAGGTGCGCACACAAGCCTCCAGCTTGTCTCCATGCCACCCTTCACCATACCGAAACCGTCCAGCCAAGTCAATATGTGTAACCTGTATAACCTGCACACTCACATACACATATCAAATATATAAGGGTAAACCTAACTTAAACCCTTTGCCCAAACATCAAAACTCATGGTCTCTCCGGACCATAGATTGCCTCAACTCGTAGGATTATCAGTGTGACCTCATGAATGCTACACAGGAGTATCTTCCCAAGGGCATTTAATATCATCATATAGACGGGTTAACTTAGAATGTTCGGTTAAAGGATTACCCTTATCACAAAAGGCTCTTCGGTCATACATTCTAGGTTGCACAAGTCATCTCCTAATATGGAATTAGGGAGAACCCATTAAACACCATTTAGGTCCCTCCTTGTATGGATGTAACCTCTATTTCAAGGTAACGCTTAGGATCGTCCGGTTAAAGGAATACCCTTATCACACAGGGCTTTCCAGGAATATAATCTTGAGCATTTCCACTAGATGGTCACCATTCTATACTTTCATTCAATCAAACACTATATTAAAATATACACTCAAAAGATCTAAGCATAAACTCTTCACATAGGTATTCTATCAAACATGCACTATGTATAAATATATCATCAATATAATGAACAAGCATATCCATAGGGTTTCATCAAATACAGATCATAACTACTCCCTAGACCTAGAATATGAAGAATATACTCCATAAACAAAGGAGAAGACACTGAAGACATGAAAGGAAACATTCTACAACTCAAACTAGAAGAGAGGAGAAGGAATGCTTAGCTCGTTGAAGCGAAGAGTCTTTAGAGCCAATCCTTAGCCCATAGAGAGGTGGAAGATGACGGAGGAGCTTTCAGATTGTCAGAGAGTCACTAGAGATGAGTGGTAGCCAAAAGGTGGGATCTTCCAAGTGGAGAAACTTCCTCCTTAAGAAAAGGGGAAGAGAACTCCTTTTATAGCATGGCCACACCCCTGCTCATCTAGGCGGCATGATCGTGTCATCCTACATTGCCATGCTATACAGTCAGTGAAGGAGATGGCACGACTGTGCTACCTAGCATGGTTGTGCCATGCAGGCCTTTGGGGAAGGGCGGCACGGGCCATGCCAAATGGCACGACCAACTCATGCGACATTCTGCTAGAATGGTACGACTGTGCCATTTGGCATGGTCGATCATGTGACACACGATGAAGTCACACGTCCATGTAAAATCACATGGCCCCTGGTTGCTTATGTCTCTGGCTTCCATTCTGCTTTGTTTCCACTTCATTTTCGCTTCGGATTGCACCCTATCAATGAAAACAAGTAAAGAGCAAATCTGCGAACCAAGGGAAGTAATTATGCTGATAAAATCATAAGAAGGGGTACAACAATGTAGACTAGAATCAAGAAAAGTAAGTCAATGAGCGTTATAAAAACTTGTCTAACCTACGCTTATTACACCCCAAACTTAAACGTTTGCTTGCCCTCAAGCAAACACTCGGCATTGTACTTATGTATCACTTGTAGTGTATCATAATCCCTAGTGACTTGACCTAACTCTATCCAACACTTTCATTAATGAGCATGATATAAAATTTAATTTGAGTGCCACCTAAGAAGAAATTCTCTATGCTCGGTGCGATGAGTGGTCATATTTCTTCAAGTTTCAAACCTAATTCCTAGTTAAGACGTCATCTAATTGAGTTCATTATAGTCCCGACGATAGACACTTACCTGCCACACGCTTAGTTTATCTCTTTCAAATTGCCCATGATCTCAAAGGTGTGCTCGGTATCAAGAGAAGCCTATCATTTATTTCCCCAGAAACCTAACTCGGTTTTAAAGGGGTAGAATGCTAGTTTCCGCTCACAAAAATTTTCTTTATTTAAAATTTTAAAGATAATATTGGTTAAATTTAAATTTGATTTATCAGGATTTAAGTCTTTATAAATTAATTAGTTTGAATTGATTTGGTCAATGTTTAGTTTGACCAAGGTAAGGTTAAAAGGTTAATATGAATCTCATCAAGACTTTGATCAAAATCTAATTTTCCAGCTATTATTCTAGAGAAATTTTCAAGAATATCTAAATTATCATGCATGTCATTTAAGTTGTTACTAATAGGGGTATTTTTGTAATTGTACTAACCTTAAACGCAACCCCTAATTCTGTAACTTGTCTAGGTGTTGAAAAAATTTAAACAAACTAGAATCTTTCCAAAAGTTGGTGTAACTTGTCTAGTTGTTGAAAAAAAAATTCAAAGTAAATTGTGACAAGGAAAAATAAGTAATGCTAGAGGCAAATAAAATGCAATATATTTTTTTTGAAAAAAGGTAATCATAGAATTATCTAGTTATGCAAATTTTTGAAAATTTTTGAGAACATGTCAACATTAACAGTAAGTCTAGTAAATTCAGTTTTTCAAAAATTGGGCTTAAGGTATTTTTAAAATTAAATTTCTGATTTATGAAAAAAATTTGTAAAGATTTATTTTTGTGTCGAAAAATACTCAAATTTTTATCCAATTGAGAAGATTGGTAGATTCATCTTTGTAAAAATTTCTAACATAAAATAAATTTTTAAGTATAAGAAAATAATTTTTATTTCAGAGTTAATAATAATTGAAAGGATCATTTTTAAAATTAGATATTGACCTTGAAACTATCTAAAAATTTTTACAATATTTAAAATGTAACGTATAGATCCCAAAAATTCAGATTTTTCAAAAATGATTTTTTAAATAATTTTCATAGTTAAAAAATCAATTTTTGAAAATTCATAAAAATATATTTAACGGTCAAAAAAACTCCAAAAAAGTTTTTGTAGATAGAATAATGACGTTTATCATAGAAAAATTTAAAACTAAATTTTCAGAGGTAAATAAATATTTGAAAAAAAATTCAAAAGAATGAAAAACAAGTCATTAATTAACAAAAAATATTAATTATTTACAAAAAATATAACAATTTAGTATAATTTAGGGATACGTTCCTACCAACATAATTTATTAATTATTTCGAGAAAATATAATTTTTATACACTTTTATAATTTGACCCTTGTGATTTCTCAAATACCAATTATGTTTTCAAAATATTGAATTTTTGAAAAACAATTTGAATTTCTACAAGGATAGTTATTTTCCATTTTCTCTATTTGAGGCTTCATTTTTTTATTTTTTAATTTTAATTTATTGTATATTTCTAAAATATATGTAGAGGTTAATTTCCTTTTTAACTTTTTGTTCTTTGTTTTTAATTTATACAACTATCTAGTCATATTTTTAATTCCAAAATAAAGTTGATTGAGAGGTAGAAGACAAACCTCATTTACCACGTCGTGTTCGAAGTCAGAAACTTCCCATTCATTGCTGCTTTATTCTGATGTGGCTCCCCTTTCATCGATGTCTTCTTCTTGGTGGGTGGTCATCAGTGCTAGTTCAACATGTTCCTTGAGATCAACTCATTCGATGAAGACTCATCCCATGTGGCCTTCAAGTTTTTGTATTTTGACTTGTTTACCTTTAGCCTTGGGCAGTTCTACTTGATGTGTCTTTCTTCATCACAGTTGTAACATCACATCTTCCTTTTCTTTGGGGAATGTCTCTTATCCTACATTTTATTAAACTTTTTAAATTTAAAATACTTACATAGTTTTCTTACTATATATGTCGTTTCTTGTTCATCCGCAGAAGATACTTCTTCGTGTTGGGTTTTTGAGTGCAGGGCAATGTTGTCCATTTTTGTATTCTTTCCTATGCATCGAGACTCGTGATGTTCTAAAGTGGAAAATAATTGTTCTAAGGTACTTACCTCGAGGTCCTTAGATATGTAATACATGTCGATTATCGATGTCTAGTCTCGGGTCCTCGGGAATGCGTTGAAAGCATACCTTTGTGCATTACGATTTGACACCGTTTCTCTGAGATTGGCGAGTCCTATAATTAGCTCCTTGAGTTTGACATGCAGTTGGGCCAGTGACTCTCCTTCATCCATTTGAAGGTTGCTGAATCGATTCCGGAGCATGTCTTATTTTGCTAGCTTTCTTTAAAGGTACTTTCATAGAGCTCAAGGAACATTTCTCAAATTTCCTTTGCTGATTTGTAGGTTCTGATGCGGTGACTTCTTATGCTAGTAGAACAGTTAGTAAATGAAATTCTGCTTTCCCGTTTGCCACAAGCTCCGCTCGCTCCTTCTTTGTCCATAGGTGTTCTTCTTTGTCCTTACCTTTATCGTCTTCGAGAGCTACAAAATCATTCTTCATTATTAAAAGAAATTCAAAGTCTATTTTGAAGAATACAGATTTTTCCACATAGCAAATTTTCCCTCGAATTTTGACGGGTAGATGACTGGTCTAACCATTTTGTTGTTGCTTCAGATGACGATTAGTGCTTCTAGAGTGTCCTTGCTCTGATACCACTTGTTGGGATCAGTTGACCAGTAAGAGGGGGGTGAATTTCCCATGAAAAATTAAACTAGATATTTTGTCTAACTTGAACAAAGATAGAATTAGTTGTTACAAATAAAGAACATAAGCAAATAAAATAACTACCAAAAGGAAAGAGGCATCGACAACCAGATTTACTTAGTTGCAACTAGGATAGTTGCTAATCCAAGGCAATGACCAGCTTAACTCTGAATTTACTCCTTGTGGCGGAGAAGCCTCTTACACAATTTTAACTCAGAGAAAAACATAGAAAGGATTACGAAATTTATATTTAATTGGATTGTCAAATCAATTGAGTTCAGGGGTTTATTTATAACCCCTGTAAAAGTTTATTGAAATATTGATGTAGCACTTCTCAGGCACCCGAGTGCACACGGGCGCCTGACACGTGGTCAGTGCTTATCCACGTCACAAATGACCATAAATGGCTATTTTTGGATAGATCTTCTATGGGATCGTTGTAATCGATAGAGGGGGGGGGGGTGAATACCGATTACAGAAATTTTTTCAAAAAATAGAAAAAGCAGTGGAAATAAGAAAAGAAATAATGCTAACAAGTTTCTTTTTACTTGGTTCGGAGTCTTTAACAGCTCCTACTCTAAGGCCCATGGTCCTTGATCGTTTTTGTTGGGTAATTCTATAACTCGAAATATTATTTACAAATGTATAGTTTGAGTACAAAATTTAAACAACAAAATTAAAATTTACTGACGACACTAAAAGGTTACGGAGCATCTCGGGCAGTGTGTCGTCGATCTTGATTATTGGCGGCGCGGGAAACTCGAGCACGGAAGAATTTCGGAGAGCATTATAGTGCTTGATTCGCAAGAAAGCTGTTCTGAAAATATTCTGAGTTGATATGGAAAGCAAAGGGGTGAAGCCCCTTATATAGCCTGTTCTCAGGCACTCCTGAGCTCTTGTGCGCCTGCCATGTGTCGCATATCGAGCGCATCCTTATCCGTACACTTGGCCAAAACTCTATCTCTCGGTCATGGGCGCCTAAGACCTTTGAGGCGCTTGATGGCTCACGGGCGCCTGAGATGCTGACGTGGCGAACCTGCCAGCTCAGCTTCTCACCCATTGGAAATGGCTCAACTCAGGCGCCTGATACCTGTCAGGTGCCTGGTCTCTCGGGCGCCTGAAACCTTTCAAGCTCCTAGGATGCAGCAGTTACTTCCTTTCACTCCTGTAACCAGGGTTAGTCCAAGAACAGTATTTAATATTAATAATAAATTCATGCATAATAGCCGGAGCTATCTTGGTTCTGACTTTGGATTTCAAAATGAAACCCTAGGTCGAACCGACGCCTACTATTCCCTCTCCGGGGAACGCGCCCTCACCTACTCCTCTCAGGAGAAGTTATCTTTTGCCAACTGGCTCCTCCAGTTGGACTTTTGCTTGGCATCTGAGACTGCCGGATCTCGAGACGTCCGCACCTCGACCCGCCTCTACTTCTGTCCGCAACCCTCACTCGGCTAAGACTCCTGCTCGATCTTTCGGATCAAGACTTCGGTGTCCAGTCCACGACCAAGACTTCTTTCCCAACCCTTAGCCAGGTCTTCTTGCTCAATTCTGTAGGTTAAGACTTTGTGCCTAGGTGAACTAGGACTTTCCTGCATATTTGGTAAATCCATTGGATCACAATATAAACTTAACTTTGAACCCTTTGTCATTATCAATTGCTTCCGACACCAACAATGTCCCCCTTTTTGATTTATGACAACACAGTTCAAAAGTTAAGTTAAAAAGACATGAAAAAGAGATATATCATAATTCTGCACTAGAAGGAAAGAAATCATGCAAACAATTCCACTCTCCCCTTGATTAATACCCCATAGAATATTTTCAATATTTGAAAAACTTGGCTAAAATTTGAAGTATTGCATGAAGATACTTTTTAAATGAAAACTCTCCCCCTGAAGTTTTTGAAAACATATAATTTTCTATTTTGAAAGTTTTTCTAAGTATTGAAAAGAAATCTAAGTATGATTTCAGGTTTGAAAAAAACTTCTAAGTATATTGGAAAACTTTTGAAAATATTTAAAAACTTCTAACATAATGTTTTCCTTAAAAGTGTTTAAAAAAACATTTTCTCAAAATACAAGGTTTTTACTTTTAGAAAAAAGAATCTCCTTAAAATTTACTTTTACTTTTTAGAAAAAGAGAGAAAATTAGATTAACTTTACTTTTTCAAAAAAATAGATTTTGAGAAAAAATTTAATTTCACTTTAAAAAATAGATTTTTAACTTCACTTTTTCTACTCTCCCCCTTTGCCATATATAAAAAAAATCTTTTTGAAAAGTATGTTTTGGCAAAAAAAAAAAAAAAAGAGTGTATCAGAGCTTACTTGCTTTGTAAAAACATTAAAATTGTAAGAGAAATTGACAAGCAACAGGTAATAGAAATGAACTATGTTTGACCCAAGTAATGAGTTTTGAACCCAGTTATTATTCTAGTGAGTCCAAGCATGAAAAAAAATAAAAAACACATTAAAAAATAGATCAAATTAATTCCTTTCCGTCCCTATCTAACCCAGTTTGCTACATACTAACTGTTATATAACAGCAGCTTTCACTTGGATTAGTCAAGTTAAGTAGTCTGACCAAGTTAGACTTTCTAAGCTTGAATACTTAACTTGATTATTGTTCACTTGTATTTATTGCCCCAACTGCTCTTAATGTACTGACTTAAAGCATCTTGAGTCAAGGTATAGACCTAAGCATCTCAACCCAATCTAGGTTATCAATTAAAGTACCCTAATGTGCTTGTGAGATACTGGCTTCTAGATCTATAGGAGCATGCAATGCTAGGGTTAAGTCCAAAGCTAAATCCATTTGATAGAAAACCCCTAGTTTTTGAAAGGGGTAATTGTAGGATCGATGTCGTCGATAGAGGGGGGGTGAATATCAATTCGGAGAATCATTCAGAAACTTCAACATTCGTTCATTCGTTCATTCTAGTCAGGGAGTTAGTAGCACAGTGGAAAGTAAAGAATGAAAAACAAACAGAGACTCACGGGATTTATTTACTTGGTTCCTGACCCCCTTGGGTCAGTACGTCCAAGGCCTATATACTCGGCGTGAGTCCACTATTGGTCTCCTTTCTGAAATTTTCGGAGGCGGAGAATACCCGTCTTAAAGTTAAGTTACAAGTACAAATGATATAACTGAAAATGCAAACTTGTAAACTAAAAGCAAACCAAACAAAAGTCGATCCGGCCAATCCAGAAGTCCGAAGTGCACTTCACTTTCTCCTGGAGCCTCCTTGGTCACAGAGCTTCGACTTTAGTGCTGTTTCTTCGCTCATAATGAGTTTTCGGATGTCAAAATTGATAATTTGCCTTGAGGGGTTGAACCCCTTTATATATTGGTGTCCAGGGTGCCCTAGAGGCCTTTGGGGTGCCTCAGTATGGTCAAAAATCCATCCGTAATCACGAACATCGCGATGCTGATAAGATCAGCCAATCAAGGGCACCTAGGACCATCTAGGGCGCCTAGGACTGTCCAAGGTGTCTGGGACCATCCCAGGCGCCTGGGACCCCAGTGGGCTACCCCAACTGGGCACCCTGGATGTCTGGTGCGCTTGTATTGATACAGGCGCCCTGGATGACCTTCCGGACAGCTTTTTCTCCTGCGTTTGCTTTCCTATCTTGCCTCCAACTCCAGTTACTTGCAAGACAACAAACACAAGACAAATATGCAAATAATCTTAGCCTTAAAGGTTGGTTCTGACTTTTGGATTTCTCGCGAAACCCTAGATCGAACCGACGCCTAATGTTCCCTTTTCCGGGGAACGCGTCCTCGCCTACTCCTCTCAGGAGAATTTACTTTTGCCAACCGGGACCTCCGGTTGGACTTTTACTTAGCCTCCGAGACTCCTGGATTTCGAGGCGTCCGAACCTCGACCCGTCTCTACTTCTATCCTTTGTCATCAATCAGCTAAGTTGCTCGATCCCTTGGACCAAGACCTCGTGCCCAAACCCTCTGTCCAGGACTTCGGTGCCCAACCCTCAGCCAGGACTTAGTGTCCAAGTCCTTGAACCAGGTCTTCGTACCCAACCCTCGGTCAGGTATTAGGTGCCCAGCCCTCGACCATGACTTAGTGCCCAATTTCTCAAAATAGGACTTCATGCCCAAGCCTCTGTCAGGTCTTAGGTGCCAGCCCTCGGCCAGGACTTAGTGCCCAATTATGTGAATCAGGTCTTCGTGCCTAGGTTAACTAGGACTTTCCTTCGCTTTGATAAAGACTTCTTTTGCTTGTCATATTAATCCTGACTATACTTCTCTTCTGCCAAACATCAAGTCCTGTTTGGCTTACTCCTTGGTCTAACTGACCAACCCTGGGTTTTCTACTAGACATCAGATCTTGTTTAGCTAATCCTGTTGGGTATGGCTTGGCGGGTTTTCTAAGCGAATACTTAGTCGTTCCGAAAGACCTCTCCACGTCTCGGATTAAAAATTAATCCGAATGGAGACCCATTTCCCAACGACCATCTCGTGTCGTATCGAACGATCCAAATTACAACTCGGCCAATTTCAGAAATCGGCCTTGTAATTTACTTGACCGTTCAACCGCGAAAAAGGCGACAAGTGGATCGCCGGCTTTTGTGTTTGTGGTCGGGGTCTAGTTAGTGAATTATTGGCTATGATACAAAATCAAAATAATAAACTAACTAACATAAAATGACGAGGGTAATAAACAAGGCACAATAAAACATAAGGAGCCAAGGAAGAATTATATCTTCCGTTACCTTACGATCTTCTACCGTATGACCCTCCCCTCTTGGATATTATGTGGGCGACGATCTACCAAAACCCGTGGTCACCAAGTCGATCCCTTCTCCTTGCGCCAACCATGCCCTAACCAAAGGGATGCCGCTGGCCACTCCAAGAAAGAAGATAATCCAAAACACAAACCCTACTATTCCTCTCCTCCCCCACGCATGGAATTAATCTCCACTCACGCATGGGATTAATCCTCCACATACACATGGAATTAATCTCCACCCATGAGAATTAATCTCCACTCTGATTGGAGAATCAAAGTTGCTCCACTCACGCATCAAATTGGAGAATTAATCTCCACTCTGATTGCAGAATTAAAGTTGCTCCACTCACGCATCAGATTTGAGAATTAATCTCCACTTTGATTGGGAAGGCAATCAAGATGTGTGAGCATCTTGGCATCTCCATATGCTGCAGCCGGCGCCGAAGTTGCGTGCGACTTCTCCTCTCCACAGCCTGCAACCGGCGATGATCATTGGTTTGAAGAAATTTCTGCCAGGAGTAATTTCTTCTCCACAGAGGTCGGCGCCGCAAGCTTTTCCATGAGAGGGAGAGAGTGGGAAGAAGAGGAGAGGAGAAACATAGGGTTTTCTAGTATTCCCTTGGATTAATTATTCAAAAGAAAAAATCAACTTGGTTTCATGCCACATGGGGGTATATATAGGACTATGATAGGGACCATGAGGAGGAGTTGAATCTTGGCCTACTAATGGATCCAAACCCGGTCCATTAATGAGAATCCATTCCACTAAAGGATCCCCATTGAATTACCTCACCAACCCCCATATTTACATATGGGCTCCACCTATTACGAGTCGTCCATCCCCCGTGTTTAAGATATCGAATGCCCGTTAATTAATTTAAATTACTGATAATTCAAATTAATTAACTTCTGGATCGTTGATTAGTACCACTCAACCTTTTCATCATGTCGGATCAAATCCACCTGCAGGGTTTAGCATGATAAACCTTTTGAGCTCATCAAGGGGCATCATCATCCCGACTCACCAGGATACGAATTCTGTCAATAATCAAGAGCGCATCATATTATTAATATTATCTCCTAACTTACCGGGCCTATCGATCTAACAGAATAGATCTCACCTATTGATAAATCAAAGAGATAATAATTAATAATATATGCCCGTTATTATATCGGGATTAAGAGATCGTACTCCATAATAAAATCTGAGGTCATATCCAATTATCGAGTCAGTACAAATTGGATAACCTCTGGTTTTGGTCGTGCTCAAAGTACTCAAAGTATACTAGTGTAATTCTATGGTCAAGACCAACCACACCTAATTACACTACAACCATCCTGATGGTTTGGCCAATTCCATCTCGGTTGTGAGCCTCTACTTATACTAGGCAATGAACTGATAACATGATCTTCCGTGTGACACCACACATCATGTTATCTACAATGCAAAGTAATGGACTTCATGCATGTACTAATATAAACAGACACCTAGTGTAGTTGTGATTTCTTTTCATAATTTAGACGTTCTCATATATAACAAGAGCAATGTCTTTTAGTATACACATCTAACAAACCCTTGTTCTAACTGATCAAACCTCAGTATATTAACTACATTTAATCTAGGTTTGATCATCCTGCCAAACATCAGGTCATGTTTGGCTAACCCTTGGTCACCTTAACTAACCCTGGGTTCTGGTTGACTCTGCCAAACATCAGATCCTGTTTGGCTAAACCTTTGTCAACCTGATCAATCCTGGGTTAACCCTACCAAACATAAGGTCCTGTTTGGTTTAACCCTTGATCACTTTGACTAACCCTTAACTTGTCTAACACATATTGTTACTAACTTAAGTATATTGTTAAACATCGAAACACTTAGAGGAAGACATCATTGATGCATCTTGCACCAATAATCTCCCCCTTTTTGATGTTTGACAATATCTTAAGTTAGATTCGATCTAAGGGTTAAATATATGTTTAATCCTTTGGGAGATATCGAAAAAAATCGATCTTAAGCGCTCCTCTCCCCCTTTGTCACACATCAAAAAATTACAAAAAATACTTGCACCAACAATGAAAATTTTTGAAAAAAAATGTAATATTCCCATTTGAGATAATTTCTCTCTTCCTTTTGAAAATACTTATATAATTTTTGGAAAACAATAATTTTCAAAATTCTTCCCCCTCCTTTTTTTTTGAAAAACTAAGTACTTATTTTATAACGTATAAAGAAAACACCAAGTACTTAACTTGCACCAACAATATATAAATTTAAAAGAACATGAATTTCCCTAAGTCTGACACAATCCTAGCTAGGAATCTTGTTGACTACAAGAAAATTTCTTTGTGTCTTAGGGATTTTCCATAAATGTATATTTTGGAAAAATGATCACTTTCTTGATTTGGTTTTTTTTCCAGTCTGACATAATCCTAGGAAATCTTCTTAACTACAAGAAAATTTTCCTAAGTGTCCTGGAAAATATTCCAAACTCAAGATGAGATGATTTTTTTTAAACCTTTGTTCAAAAGATGGAAATAATTTTCACAAAATATTTTTTAAGACTAGAATAAAAGAAAATATTATGTTTTCAAGATGATTTTGAAAAAATATGGTGTATGAAAACATAATAATTTTGAAAATTTTAATAGCTCTTCCAATTTGACCTCTCCCTAAACTTGACATAGTCCTAGGAAGCTTGTTGACTACAAGTGATCTTCCTCTGAGTCTTAGGGTTTGATTCAAACGAAAAGAATTATCTAATAATTTTTAAAAAATAGTCATAAAATAGAATTAATTTCTTTTGAGTAAGACTCTCCCTAAACCTGACACAATCTTAGGAATCCTTGAAGATCATAAAGGATATTCCCTATGTGTCTTTAGCGTTCATCCAAATCAAAAGAATAATTAGCACATTTTTTGAAATAATATTATAGTTTTTAAGGACATAATTTTTGAAAAAATATTTTGAAGAATAAGTTTTTGAAACAATTTTTCGAGAATGTATTTTGAAATGATGAATTTTTTAAAGCATAAATCATTTTGAAAGATCTGAATCTTCCAAGAGAATAATTTTTGAAATGATGTTTTTGAAAAGCATAATTTTGAAAAATAATTTTTAAAAGAAAGAAACCTGCCCCTGAACCTAACATCTTCTGGCTACCCTTGTTAACTACAAGGACCTCTATCTAAGTGTCTTAAGGGACTTTAGTGTTGACTTAAAAGGTTTGTGTTAAGTGTGTAGGTCAAACAATTTTCGAAAAGATATATGATTTTTGAAAATGTATTTTATAGATAAGCAATCAGGCAAGCATGAAATTCATAAAAACATTATTATGTTTAATCAACTATTTTGAAAATAGATTTTTAAGAAAATATCCTAAAGATTTTGAAAACATTTTGAAAAATATTTGTCAATTAATTAGTCTTAACATCTCACCCATTCTAAGTATTGCAGTACAAGTAAGCACGGTTGCCTTATGAGTGTGTTGTGAGATGCTTAAATAATTTTTCTCAATTTTAATTATTAGACTGGTTGACCTTGAGTTAAATTCGAGTTTAATCAATTTGTAATTTAAAAGTAGATTTTAATAATCGGCTTCTAGGTCTTGGCGAGGCACAGAGGCCTTCTTTGGTTGTAGTCTTATTGGATCATCAACCATTTCCTTAGACAAAGGCTTTTAAAGAAATAATACCTTTATTTTACTCTTTGAAACACTCTGGTCTAACTAGTCTAGGATATGACGAGGTAGCTTCGGCTAGTTCCACGTAGCTAGGCCAAGCTTCCCCAACGTACTATCATCTCGTCCCACCCTAGTACTAGGTTACGCAAGTGTCAACTAATCTTTTTCCTATTTAACCGTTCTAAATCATGGAAAAAAATTAAACATGAATGACATGACATATATTTAAGGAAAAAATAAGCAAATGCACGAACATGACATTTATGCATTATTCAATCAAGTCAAGACATTTTAATTAAGCTTCTAATATGTATCAAATTCTCGATTTGATACATACCGTGTGTACTCGCGAATATGTCAATCCACTTTGACATATTTAATATTATTAAATTGACTATTCTAGTTGGGTAAGATTTTATTTAATTTCATATCTGAAAGTAATTAATTAGAATTTAGTTAGTGGATTTTATTTAATTTAGGATTGAAATTATTAAGGATTAGTTAAGATTGTAATTATTAAGGATTAACTAAGATTGAAATTATTAAGAATTAATTAGAGTTTAGATTATTAAGAATTAATTAGAGTTTAAGTTATTTGAATTTAAGTTATTAAGATATAATTTGAATTTAGGTTATTAAGATTTAGTTTCAATTTAGGTTATTAAGAGTTAATTTGAATTTAAGATATTAAGATTTAATTTGAATTTTAAGTTATTAAGATTTAATTTTAATTTTAAGTTATTAAGATTTAATTTGAATTTTAAGATTTAGGGTTTAAGATTTCAAGGTTAAATAGTAATTGTGGGTCTAATTGCATCATTTTAAATAATTCAAAAACTTTTGATTCCTTAACATTTTCTTTTGTTTTTAAGCTCTCAAATTTATTTAGTACTTCTGCCTTATTTGAATTTTTGTAGGCCTTGTTAATTATATCCTTAATGATAATGATAATGCTTAACTAATAGCTTGTTTAATTAGGGGGATTTAAAGGTGATTCAAAGGCGAATCTGAGCGCGCGCGCCTCTTGATGGCGGCGCAATCCGCCGGCGGCACTAGGGCGCCGACGATGGACCCTCAACACTCTCTTTCCCTCGCTGCCAACTCACTGTTCCCTCCTCTGCCTCTCTCGCATGGCGCTCCACAAACTATCTCCAACATCAGGACGACGGCTGCGAGGACAGAGGCGGCGCCGACACTTGCAAATCCCTCCCATACGGCGGCGCCAAACCCTACAAATGCATCTAGAGTGATGGCGCTAACCACCACAATCTCCCCTCAGACTGCGGCGCTGCTCTCCGCAGTTACTTCTTATGCGGCGGCTGTGAAACTTGTGTCGCCTCGCACGTCGAAGAAAAGTTTTGACGACATGGGAAATTCATTCAAACCAATCATGATCTACAACAACAAGCCCGGGATCTTCTACTCAGAGGAGGAAATACTAGGTATGGCCGAACCTTATCAATTTTTGTCTGATTGGAATGTTTTCTGGGTGGCGCCCTAGCCAAGCAACAATTTTGCAAGCATTTGGTAATCTAGGTCTCTCTAGTTATTACAAGATTAGATTTCTGCGTGCTGGTTATATCTTTATACATCTAACATCAAATGAAGATATGGCTCGTGTTTGGGGTCGTGGGCTATGGTTTATAGGAGGTGTGCCATTGAGAATCTTCAAATGGTCACCTCATTTTACATATGAAGCCGAATCCTCAGTGGTTCTGATATGGATACAGCTGCCTGATTTGCCAATCCACAAGTTTAACAAGCACAACCTCTTCTCGGTGGCACGGATCATTGGAAAGCCTATTAAAATTGATGAAGGTACAGCTGATGGATCTAGACTCTCAGTTGCACGTATATGCGTTGAAATTGACCTGTTGAAACTCAAGGTGGAAGATTTCTGGATCGGTATTGGAGATGTAAAGCATTTACAGAAGGTGGTCTGTGAACGACAACCGAAATATTGTGTGGATTGCAAACATTTGGGACACAGTGTAGAGGAGTGTTATGTCAATGGAAACAAGCCAAAACCAGTATGGAAATCTACCAAAAATACTCCTAATGTGGTTGTTGAAGACTTAAGAATGCAATTAAATAGGAGAGGAGAGAAAGAAGTACCTACTATTATATCTGATATGCATGCTGAAGAGCTGGTTTCGGCACATCCAGAGAAGTAGAAATGGGTTCAAAAAAAGGGAAGGTAGGAGGATATGATACTGCTAATAAGGAGAGTCGAGGGATTGATAACCAGTTCCAACTATTGGCTAATCTGGAGGAAGAATAGGGAGATATAACAGGTTTTGTAGAACAGGAGGGGAATGACAAAGCTTCTGAGAAAACAAGCAGAGAAAGATTGAGTGCTGACTGAAATGAGTCAAGACCTTTGATCCGATCAGGAAATAACAAAGATAAATTTGTAGAATCTTCAACTTCAATACAGACCATGCAAGCAGCTGTAAAGAATGTACCAAATGTAACTAAGCCAGTGATGGTTGGTAGACAGAGTGTGCCAAAGGCTGCAAGCTTGGCACAGGGGACGGCTGGGGGCAGATCTTCAAGTGAGGAGCAATATAAGGAGACAGGAGAGCATCAGAAGTTTTTGCAATTAGGGGAGGAGTTATTTGCACCGAAGGACACAGCTGCTAGGGAAGACAGATTAGCACCTGATTTATCACAGATTAAATCTACCTTAAATCCCAGTGAAGGATTCTGTGAATATTTTGATAAATCACCCAGTTACAATAGATCAATCGGCATTATGCCGATTAAATCAGTTATCAGAGAACTCTGGTCAGGTGGAAGATAACAGCTCTTGGGAAGAACAGGAGGAGACAAATGAGGCTGATTTTTCCAAATCTTTTGAGGTGAAAGAAGAATCGGATGGTACAGAAATAGTGCTCCTACAGAGAAGTAACTACTCTCCTTTGTTATTTAGCCCAAGCAAGAGGAAAAGGCACGGAGTAACCAATGTACAAGTGGTGAATCAAAGAACCACTAGGAGTAAGTCAACTGCGCAAGGGAATAAGAACTCTAATGAGGATGAGTTTAAATCTTTTGAAGAACTAGTTAATTCGGAAGCTAGGGATACAATACAAACTCAAAGAACTTTAACAGAGTCACTAAACAAATAGAAGGGGAAACATCCCCTTATCCCTACAGATGTGCCAGTTGGAAATCGAAGAGAAACTAAAAGTAAATTGCAAACGCAGAGGGCTGGCCCCTCTTCACTTTTTTAATGTCTGGTATTATATGGAATGTAAGAGGGATGGGTAACAATGCATCCTTGCGGAGAGTACGTTTCCTAAGGAAAATACACCATCTTAATTTCTTGGGAATCCTTGAGTCTTTTATTGAATTGGATGAAGCTTTTATCACTAAATGTTTGGGTTTTGAAACAGCCATTTCCAACTGCTCTGGAAAAATCTGGTTTCTGTTTGATTCTAATATTGAATGCAAGATTTTACTAGACCATGACCAGTTCCTCCACCTGGAATTAGTTTCACAGATGTTCCCTATCAGTATGGTAGTAACTGTGGTGTATGCTAAATGTACTCAGTTGGTGTGATCTGTACTTTGGGAGAAATTGTTAGAGATTAGGCCCAACAGTGATACTTTTTGGCTAGTAGGAGGGGATTTTAATGTGGTTTCTAAGCCAAGTGAACATTCTAAAGGTTTTCTTTCTCAAATGGGGCTAGTAAATGATTTTAATGAATTCATGATGTTATCTGGACTACTGGATGGTGGATATGTAGGCGATAATTTCACATGGACGAATAACAAAATCTGGAAATGATTGGATAGAGTTCTCCGTTCACCTTCTTGGCATGATCATAATTTCGTGGTGCGGATATAACACTTGAGCAGGGTGGCTTCTGATCATTGCCCCCTGCTGATTACTTTCCTTGGATTCTCCAAACCATCAGCTTCTTTTCAGTTTCAAAACATGTGGATCAAGCATCATAGCTTTTTACAAACTGTGCAACTAAACTGGAGATTGCCGATTGCTGAATTTGGGATTATTAAATTGCAACACAAGCTAAAGAGACTTAAATCACATTTGAAGTGGTGGAATTGGGCAGTTTTTGGAAACATACACGAAAATATCAAGAAGGCAGAGGATCTTTTTGCGACTGCAGAGAGAGCTTCTGATTCGGATCCTTCAGAGGAGAACAGATTAAACAGGGCTAAAAATCAAGCTCTACTCTTCCAAACTCTAAATATGGAAGAGGCCTTTTGGAAGCAAAAGGCTACTGCCAAATGGATGGTTGAGGGAGAAAGAAACATAAAGTTTTTCCATGGATTGGCATAAAAAAGAAGAATGACAAACAGGATTTTTCGAATCTAGGAGGAAGGGGCATGTTTAGAAAAGCCAGAGCAGATTAATGCCTCAGCTGTAGATTATTTCGAGAAACTGCTGACTGGAGAGGATTATAGCTGCGATTCTGTGAGTTTTGATCGCATTCCAGCTCTCATTACTTCTGAAGACAATACTGCACTTACAGGGCTGCCAGATTTGGAGGAGATAAAGCAAGCCATTTGGGAAATGAGGAAGGACAGTGCTGTTGGCCCAGATGGTTTTTCAGCAGAATTTTATGTGACATGCTTTGAAATAATAAAGGAAGATATACATGAGGCTGTTTTAGATTTTTTCATGGCAGTCTGATGCCAAAGGGAATGGCGGCTACTACTATAGTTCTGATTCCCAAAACAGACAATGCACAAAAATGGAGAGACTTTAGACCCATTAGTTTGTGCAATGTTTCCAACAAGATTATCTCTAAAGTAATTGCTACAAGGTTGCAAAAGATTATGGGGAAAATGATATCTCCCTCACAAAGCAGATTTGTGTTAGGTAGATTGATCTTAGATAATATTTTGTTGGCTCAGGAACTTAATCATAAGCTGAACTATCATGTTAGGGAGGCAACTTGATCTTGAAGTTAGACATGGCCAAGGCTTTTGATAGAGTTCAATGGAGTTTCCTATTTAAAATTATGGAGGCTTTCGATTTTTCAGGGTCATTTATAGGGCTTATCAGACGTTGTATTGCTGAGTGTTGGTTTTCTGTCAAAGTCAATGGGCATTTGGCTGGTTTTTTCATTCAAAGCGAGGGCTGAGACAGGGTGATCCAATATCCCCTCTATTATTTGTAATTGCCGCTGAATTCTTATCCAGAGGGTTGGATGAATTATTTTGCAAATTCCCACAGCTATTTTATATTTCGGGATGTGAGGCTAGAATATCACACCTAGCATATGCGGATGATATAATGATTGTGATGAATGGGGCTATCAACAATGTCAAAAGAATCAAGAATTTATTAGAAGAATATGAGAGTTGTTCAGGGCAATCGATTAATGCTGGTAAAAGCCTATTTTTCCCTGCCAAAAGCATCACTAGTACCCGGAAGAACCAAATTGCAGTGATCACTGGATTTATGGAGGGTTCACATCCTATCATATATTTAGGAGTTCCTATTGAAGCTGGGAATCGAAAATCAAGTTACTTCCAACCCCTAATTGAGAAAGCTCGGAAACAACTTCTTGGATGGAATCTTAAGAGATTAACACATGGTGGATGCTTGACACTTATCCAAAGTGTGTTATCCTCGATTCCTTTTTATATCTTACAGGTTCTTCTCCCACGGTTGTCAATGTTGCATCAATTGGAGATGATATTTGCAAATTTCTTTTTGGGAGCAACACAATCAAATAAGAAGACTCATTGGGTGGCTTGGGCGGAAATTTGTAAACCAAAGTTGGAAGGAGGTTTGGGTTTAAGGAGGCTATCGGATATTGCTACAGCTACTGCAATGAAACTCTGGTTTAGATTCAGGGAGCAAAAGACTCCATAGGCAATGATTTGGAAGAAAATGTACTGTGGAATAATTTCTCCAAGTGTAGTTTTGGCAAACTGGAAGAGGTCCCCTTGTTGGCGCAGACTTATCAAAATACGAAGTTTAGCAGAGAAGAATATTGGCTGGATCATTGGACATGGAGAGCTTAGGTTCTGGTATGATACTTGGCTCGACCTAGGCCCGTTATATCAGACATGCATGGTAGTTGGGAATCCAGATTGCAAGGTGGCAGACTTTCTATGCAACCAGGGATGGAATATTGATAAGCTGTAGGAGGTTGTGTCGGCCAACATTGTAGAGGAAATTTGGGATGTTGCGGTGCCTGTTTGGGAGGAGAATACAACTCCCATTGAGGATTAGTCAAGCATACACGACATCATCTTTTGGAAGCTAGCGTGGAATGGAAAATTTTCATTAAAATCTGCTTGGAACTGTGCAAGAACTGTGCAACAGCCGACCATGATTTGGAGTGCTTGCTGGAGCAAATTGCTATACCCAAACATATCAGTTTTCATATGGCATTTTTTGAGAAAACGTATACCAGTTGATGATATCTTACAAGGAAGAGGAGTGCATTTAGCGTCCAAATGTCATTGTTGCGAATCGATGTAGTCTTGGGATCACTTGTTTTTTAAAGGCTCTGTTGCCATGGAGGTTTGGGGATATTTTGCATAGTTATTTGGAGTTGACAGGTTTCTATTATTAGAGAGCTGGCGGATGGCTTCAAATTGGTCAAGGGATGGATGCATCAAGGAGACTATACCTCTATTGATTGTTTGGTTCATTTGGACTGCTAGAAATGATGCAAAGCATAGAGGACTAAAACCAACAGCAGGTAAGATCATTAGGAATGTTAAAAATTATATACAACTGGGAATGGCAGCAGGTTTGATCAAACAAAAACATTGGAAAGGGCATGGCAGTATAGTTCAGACTTTAGGGTTCTGTACAGAAAGAAAAATTATAACCACCATCTCAGTTGTATATTGGAGGAACCCGAGCCATGGATATTACAAACTTAACACAGATGGTTGTTCCAAAGGTAATCCAGGACCTTCCTCGTATGGTGTCATCATCCGGAATCATGTCGGTCAGATTTTTCTAGCAAACTTTGGTATGATTGACACAGGAACAAATATCAGGGCAGAACTGAAAGCAATTTTAATAGGACTGGAGTTGTGTGTTGACAACCACTATTTTCCTCTTTGGCTAGAATCATACTCAATGGTAGCCTTGAAGATGTTGAGGTCTCTTTCTTTTCCTTGGGAGCTACGTAACTTGATCCTTAAAATCAAGAGAATAATATGTAAATACAAAGTCCATTTTAAACATGTGTACCGAGAAGCAAATGTAGTCGCAGATCACCTTGCAAATCAAGCTTTCAACAATCGTGTGAGCTGAGTATTAACTAACACAGAGGTAGATAAAGCTCTTTTTGGAATTTGCAAACTTGATAGAATTAATTTGCCTTATATCAGAATATCTAAGAAACCAAAATGAAAGCTATGCAGAGATCAATAAACCTGCTATTTTCTGAACCTGTACTACTACTAAACCAGCAGGAAACGTTAGTAACAATGAAATGTATCAAGAGAGCAACTCATTTCTGCATTGCTGCCATTTTTAACTGTCTTAATGGATAGTCAGGTTGCTACTGTATTGGCACAGGTGCTGTTGTGAATTGCTTGTTTTCTGTACAGAGGTTTCGTTCAATTAAACTGAGTGCCAAAAGAACAAATGAATAGTTTTCAACACTTATTTCTCTAGAAAATATATACTACTGGGAGTTACGGGTTTTTTTCTGTGAATTTTGGGATACAGGCATCACCTGTTATTAAATGGTTAGGGAATTAGCTAGAGCTGCAGTAAGGTGGATCTCAGCAGTTTCAATTTATTACGTCTGAAATAATACACTTTAATGGACATGGGACATGGGTTTTCTGTGAGATTACCGTTCGCACTGTGAGATTACAGTTTGCACTGCCAGATTGGTTTTTAGCAGGGAGTAGAGTTGGGTTGAGATATATATGCTAGTGTGGAATCATTTCCAGATACTGCAGAAAATTTTCTCCTTTTTGATGCTCGTGAACTGAGATTTTGGTCAGATCTAGGTTGACCTTTTCTGAGCACAAATAACAACTGAACTGGAATATGGAAATTGTTTGTTGAAGTTGCAGGTTTTTGCTCTCCCTGGTATTATGACTTGTTCAATAACTGGCACGTGTTTGGTGGGCATAGAGCATGGGTCTCTGACCTTTCTTCTGGGTGCCAGAAATATCAGATCTCTGGGCATAGAGCAAGGTAATCTGATCTTTTCTTTCTATGCACCAAAAAATCAGAAGATGAAAAGATTCTGGTTTTGTTTTGCTACATGTCAACTTGTGCCAAAGCACAGAAGGCGTAGTGCAGAAATCCAGAACTGTTGGTTTCATGATACTGGAATGGTCCGCTAATATTCATTTGCCTGATACTGAAATGTTCAGTTGGTGCTACTGAAGTCTGAAACGGATAAATCTGCTCTTCATGGTTTCATAATATTCCTCTGATTTCTTTTGTCTGATACTGAAATGTTCAGTCAGCACTACTGAAGCTAGGAACTGATATTCCTGATCCTGTTTTTCAGCAGTTCGGTGAAACTGAAGTCTTGAAGTTGTGGGTTTCTGGTCTTCGTGCCAGAAAATCAAAAATGGGCGCATACTGATGCAGGTTTTTTCAGTCACAGAGGGCGGCAACATTTTGTGTTCGAAGTGAGGCTATGGAAGGTGGACTTTTGGTTGTGCTTTATTTTGTCTATGGAGGATCTGTGGGGTGAATGGTTAGGGATGGTGAATGGATCTACCGTACGTGATCCATCTAGTCCGTAACAAATGGTTATAGTAAAGACATGTAAAATCCTTTGATGGCTGAGACTTTTTCAAAAAGCCTATAAGGGTGAATAGATCCACCATAGATCTATCTAGTCCGTAGTAACGGCTATGGTAAAGATGTCTCAAATCCATTTTTGGCTGGTCACTTGCCTAAAGTGAACATCGGGTGCATGGAATTTGAAGGCTATTGTTCTCAAAGGCTTTGCTACTACATGATATCTCAAAGGCTTTTGATGCGACTACAAAGGAGACATGTGGCCTCTTATGCTGTCAAAGATCTTGGGAGTTAGATGCTTGGATGTGTTGATCTCTCTCTTCCTGATGGAAATTACACTCTGCTAAAGAAATGAAGGGAAAGTGCCCTGGTTGTGGTGAATCTTGTACTGATGTGGGATAGATTAAATAAAACTGGCTAGTAATTGTATAGATTTATAGAGATATTGCCAGTTTAGTCTTTGTTAATCCATATTAGAAGGTCAGGTCTGGCCCCTCTTCCAATATGGATCTTCTCTTTCGGAAATAAAATGCTCTTTTAATTAAAAAAAATCCTTAATTTTGTTGAATTCATCTTCATCTTCATAATCAAATTCTTCATCTTCATTTCAGAGTTATTAATTAAAATTGAATCATTATCTACAAAATAGATAGAATAATTTTCAGTATTATTAATTAATGTAATATGATTATTATCTTCAAGATTGGAATAATTATTTATTAATGTTGCATAATTATCTTCAATATTATCATGATTATTTTTAGAATTAATAGTTAGGGGTTGACAATTATTTTCAGAAATATTTAGGTTATCAGAATTGATAGTAATATTATTAATTAAGGTATTATCCTTGTTAGAATTATTAATTATAATATTATTATTTTTAACATTATAAGAATTATCAGTAACATTATTATCCTGAATATTATCATTATCCTTAACATTTTCAGAATAATTATTAATTTTAAAATTTTAGTATTAATGTTAAAGATTAAAGAATTTATATTCATTATTTTAATATTATTCACATTTGATAAGTTGTCTTGTAAAAATTAAGTTAGTTATACAAAAAAATTTAATTTATCAAAAATATTTTCAGTAATATCTAAATTATCAGCATGATATAGTTGTGCAAGAATTTGAAAATTATTGCGAAAATTAATTTTTGTTACCACCTTTACCGCAGACGTATTTTTTGGTATTGAGGATTGAGCATTTTTTCAGTCTGGGCACTAGTTCTTGTAATGTCCTAGTGTTTGACATCTGAAGCAGCGGATGTAGCTCTTGTCCCTCCGGACTCCTAGCGCTGGTACCTCCTTTGCCGCCGGCGGTGAAGATCGAGTCTTACGAGTAAGACACTATTTTTTATAGTGTCCTCTCCCCCTGCACTTAAAGTAATTAATATGGCATTTAAATACTGACATAATTGAAAAATACCTGATTCACCCTCACTCCCCCTCAATTCCTGGCGTCTTTGCTCCGTCGGCTGTTAGTCTGGTGAAGAGCTACCAGACTCTGATACCACTTGTAGGATCGATGCCGTCGATAGATGGGGGGTGAATATCCACTTGGAGAATCTTTCGGAAACTTCAACGTTCGTTCGTTCTAGTCAGAGAGTTAGTATCACAACGGAAAACTAAAGAATGAAAAACAAATAGAGACTTATGGGATTTATTTACTTAGTTCCCGACCCCCCTGGGTCAGTACATCCATGGTCTATATACTCGGCGTGAGTCCACTATTGGTCTCCTTTCCGAAATTTTCAGAGGCGGAGAATACCTGTCTTAAAGTTGAGTTACAAGTACAAAAGATATAACTGAAAATGTGAACTTGTAAACTAAAAGCAAACCAAACAAAAGTCGATCCGGCCAATCCGGAAGTCCGAAGTGCGCTGCACTTTCTCTTAGAGCCTCCTTGGTCATAGAGCTTCGACTTTAGTACTTTTTCTTCACTCATAATGAGTTTTCGGATGTCTAAATTGATAATTTGCCTTGAGGGGTCGAACCCCTTTATATATTGGTGTCCAAGGTGCCCTAGAGGCCTTTGGGGCGCCGCAGTACGGTCAAAAATCCATCCGTAATCGCAAACATCGCAATGCTGATAAGGTCAGCCCATCAAGGGCGCCTAGGACCATCTAGGGCGCCTAGGACTGTTCAGGGCGTCTGGGACCATCCCAGGCACCTGGGACCCCAGTGGGCTGCCCCAACTGGGGCACCATGGATGTCTGGGGCGCCTGTATTGATACAGGCGCCCTGGATGACCTTCCAGGCAACTTTTTCTCTTGCGTTTGCTTTCCTATCTTGCCTCCAACTCCAGGTACCTGCAAGACAACAAACACAAGATAAATATGCAAATAATCTTAGCCTTAAAGGTTGGTTCTGATTTTTGGATTTCTCACGATACCCTAGGTCGAACCGATGCCTAATGTTCCCTGTCCCGGGGAATGTGTCCTTGCCGACTCCTCTTAGGAGATGTTAGTTTTGCCAACCGGGACATCCGGTTAGACTTTTACTTAGCCTCCGAGACTCCTGGATCTCGAGACATCCGAACCTTGACTTGTCTCTACTTCTGTCCTTAGTCATCGCTCAGCTAAGTTGCTCGATCCCTCGGACCAAGACTTCGTGGCCCAAACCCTCTATCCAGGACTTCGGTGCCCAACCCTCGGTCATGACTTCGTGTCCAATTCCTAGAACCAGGTCTTCGTGCCCAACCCTCGGTCAGGTTCTAGGTGCCCAGCCCTCGGCCAGGACTTAGTGCCCAATTTCTCGAACCAAGACTTCCTGCCCAACCCTCGGTCAGGTCTTAGGTGCCCAGCCCTTGGTCAGGACTTAGTGCACAATTCCTCGAACCAGGTCTTTGTGCCTAGGTTAACTAGGACTTTCCTTCACTTTGATAAATACTTCCTTTGCTAGTCATATTAATCCTGACTAGACTTCTCTTTTGCAAAACATCAAGTCCTGTTTGACTTACTCCTTGGTCTAACTGACCAACCCTAGGTTTTCTGCTAAACATCAGATCCTGTTTAGCTAACCCTTGTTCTAACTGATCAAACCTCAGTATATTAACCTGATTTAATCTAGGTTTGATCATCCTGCCAAACATCAGGTCCTGTTTAGCTAACCCTTGGTCACCTTAACCAACCCTGGGTTCTGGTTGACTCTGCCAAACATCAGATCCTGTTTGGCTAAACCTTTGTCAACCTGATCAATCTTGGGTTAACCCTACCAAACATAAGGTCCTATTTGGTTTAACCCTTGATCACCTTGACTAACCCTTTCCTTGTCTAACACATATTGTTATTAACATAAGTATATTGTTAAACATCGAAACACTTCGAGGAAGACATCATTGATGTATCTTGCACAAACAGTAATTTAAAAAAAAAACTAAGTCGGAAAACCTTTTTTAAAACAATATGATTTTAAAAACATTTTTTTAAACAATATGATTTTAAAAACAAATTTGCAAGATAATAACAACAAAAAACAGTCCTATTCTACTAAACACATTCCAAAAGATAATCATCTCAGAGTATATAAATCTAATGTAGATGATCAAGTCAACCTTTACAAATAAGGAAAGTCAGAAAATAGATCCCTAATACAATGTTACGCTAAGAAGACGAGCCCGAATGCCAAGAGGGGGATGGATACCATGAACAAAACATGGACATCATCTCCTCATGTCGGGCTTGATCTGTTGTGAGCCTCTCATCATGTCGGGCCTATAGGGCATCCATCTGCTCGACATGATGGGCCTCCATCTCCTCTCAAAGACTATGAACCTCCAGCTTTATCCGAGTACGGCGTTGGTCCATAATCATCAGAGGAGGAGGTGGTGGAGACTCTCTCAGCTGCTCCTCGATCTCGGTGGCGACATTTGTGACATCGAAGTCCACCTTGTCATCCGAGTCAACCTGTGGTGGAGCACCTCATCGTCTCCACGATATGACCCCGGTGGCCGAGATATCTACAATGACTAGGGTTCCTAATTCCTATTTTGTCAAATTTGGTCATCGTGATGATCTCTCCGACAAAAACATCACGACCATAATGATGGAAGAGTGCGATCAGGATGTGACAGTAGGGGGTCCGCACTCTAGAGTGAGTGGAGATGCTAGAGGCATAGATGATCATCTGGAACATATGTAGACCAATATCTATGTCCAGATGGTGGATCATCGCGTAAAGTAAGAATGAGTGAAAGGGTCACATAATCACTACATCCCGTGATGTCAGAGGAAGAATGCAGTGGGCCAAGACTCAATAAAGGGCGTAGTCCTTGTTGAGGCAATCTGTGGTCCGGAGTGATCAAGTGTTTTGATGTTTGGGCAAAGGGTTTAAGTTAGGTTTACCCTTGTGTTCTTATTGTTAGTGATATGAGAGAAGTGTCCTAAGGCAATCGCCTTATGATTGTAAACATTTATTTTAATAAATGATAATTTACTATTTGAGTATACATGTTTGTGTATTTGATAGGAATCTTAAACTCATCTACTGAATGTCCGCAATACAACTCACAGCATAAGAGAATTTGTGATGGGATCACAACTAGTGATTATCTCTAAATGTGCAATTGTGAAGTATTGAAAATATCCCTAGTCGATGAATTGATAAAAATGGACACTATCAATTCTGTTGAGACTAGCATGGGTTATTCTCTAATCAGCTGATTCTCACTGGCTGGTGACATTGGGATGTCCGGAGATAAACATGGATGCTAGTTAAGGGAACTAGTTCATTGGAGTGACTAGCTGTAAAACTTCATATGGTAATCTATATAGATATGTCAATGAAGTTCTTACTGCAGCTTAAGTGCGATGTTCCTTTGACTTGCGGTGTTCAAGTCATCTTGGTCATGGAGACTTATACTTTAACATCTTAAGCAAGCATCTCCTAGGAGGTGTGGACCCAGGATGATTGGGTATAAGCCAAAGTGCCCGAAGATGTTTGAGCAGCCTACAAAGGATTCACCACTCCTTGCGAGGAGATGTATACCCAGGCCTATCGTCGGATTGTTACTCAAAGCCTCTGGCCAGAGCATATCATGTTTAGAGTGCGAGTCTCTTAAATACATGAGAGTAATTAGAAATCCAAAGGACGAGAAAGACACTACTTGGGCTAGGTGTGACGTAGTCAGCCTAGTGGGGATTGACACAAATAGACCGTGTCCTGAACCAAGTGGGTATAAGATGGTGAAGGGAATGGGGCACGATTCATTAGAGCTGCTGAAGGGTTTCGGAATTACTTCTGAGGTCAAACCGTTGATCTTTCGATTAATTGGGGGTCATGATGTACTACTAGGTGCCACTCATGACCGTTCTATAATTGGTTAATTATAGACGGCCAACATAAATCGAAAGCCTATTTAGTCACACGCACTACGAGTAATCCGAGGGATTTAAAACCAGTTGAAAATTGGATTTTCCAATCAAGAGAAATAAGTCGAATCTGAGTTAATCAGAGGCGCAACGGAAACTTAAAATGGCTAAGTCTTTTGAAGGCTTATTGGGCGAATTAAATGAGTTTAATTCGCGATCGGTTCGGCTCGGTTTGGCCGGCCAAAGAGGGTGTTAACCCCCTTTGGTTTGGCCGGCCACAACAAGGGGAAGAAACCAATTTATTTGGTTTAATTAATAAAATAAATCTAGCGCGATTTGTTTTATAAATTATGGATAAATAAATTTGTATAAAGAAATTTATATAAATAAATTTATAGAAATTTATTCTTTTTATGGAAATTAAAATGATCCATGGAATGGTTTATTTTAATTTTATAAAATCAATTATGAATTGATTTTTTCATAATAAGAAAGTTTATAAATTTCTTATAAAATTTATTCCATAATTAAAGGAGAGAAGTATTTGTTTTATTATAAAGTTAGTTATAATAAAACTTGGTTTAAACGGAATAATTCATAAGAGAATTTATAAGATAAATTTCTTATGAAAACTAATTCCGTTAATTCCGTTAAAAGAGAGACTTGGCAAGGGATTAGTTGCTCCCTTTCTCTTCCTCTCCTCTCCTTCCCTCCTAGAGTCGGCGCCCCTTTGTCATTTTAGGGCCGGCGCCCCTTTGCAAACCCTAGGGCCGGCACTCCATCTTCTCCAAGTGGTTGCCGTGAGCCAACAACACCAAGGAGAAGCCAACCAAGAAGAAGAAGAAGCGGATCGCATCTCCCTCCTTCCCGGAATTTAGATTCCGTTTCCTTTTGGTTAGTTTCCATTCTTTTCTCTTGTTGTTCTAGTTGTGTCTTCCGAGAATCTAGTAGTTCTCGTCGGCACAAAACTCGTGACTTTGAGAAGTCATCCCGAAGAGAACTCGGCGTGGACGCGAATAGAGGCGGAGCTTCCAAGGGACGCTACGGTTGGATCTCGTCCCTTTTCTTCGAGTTACGCGAGGTACAAAGTAAATTAGTTTACTTTTCCGCAAAAGTTTTTAATTTATGATCATGTCCACACATCATAAGGTATCATGCTAGATACGTGGTTAAAATAATTTGAGAAATTATTATGCTAATTCTTCCGCTGCACGTAAAAATTTAAAGTTTTACGAACCCGTATCCTTGTCGACATGCACCCGGTCCTAACACTTATATGTGTATGTTGAGTGTGCAGGTTGTACAGGTTACACATATGGACTTG
Source organism: Boesenbergia rotunda (assembly GCA_024364735.1). Taxonomy (NCBI): domain Eukaryota; kingdom Viridiplantae; phylum Streptophyta; class Magnoliopsida; order Zingiberales; family Zingiberaceae; genus Boesenbergia; species Boesenbergia rotunda. Next base: position 96,597 of record JAGFNQ010005130.1, read on the forward strand.
ACTGGACAACCTCGGTACGGTGAAGGGTGGCATGGAGACAAGATGGAGGCTTGTGTGCACCTAAGGGACCTTGGAGAGCAGGGACGATGAGCTGATGTGTAACGCCCGCTTTTTTTTCCATAAAGCGGCATTACGTTAACATGAGTAGGGCAGGTGGACATCATAATGCAGCGGAAAACTTTAAACTTACACCTAAATGCACCTACTACCATTCCTAACATGATGACATGGGAACTTGGCATATTAACTTCATACTTAGCATCATATCGTGTCATACTTAGCATCATGTCATAGAGTCACATAAATCATCATTCAAGCACATAAGTAGTAAAGGTAAAGTTCTAGCATAAGACGAGTTAACATATTGTTTTCTTGGCCAAGTCACTACTACACACATGCATCCTTGCCCTCCTGCTGCTTCCTTACTGTCCCCTTGCGAGATCTGCGGTATAAGGTAATAAGACTATAAGCACACAGGCTTAGTAAGACTCTTTCCTACTCACTAAAACATTCATCACTTAATAACGAGCACATGAAACGTTAACATACTTAGTGCTCTACTTGAAACATAAGCATCTAGGATCATTTAGCATATACTTGACATGACATGAACATAAACATAATAAACATTCGTAGTATGGCATAATACTTGGCATAAACATAAACATAAGAAACATTCGTAGCATGGCATAATACTTGGCATAAACATAAACATAAGAATCATTCATAGCATGTCATAATACTTGGCATAAACATAAACATAATAACTTACTATCATGGCAGAATGCATAATATGAATGAATACATGAGTCTAATGCATATATATAAGGATGCTTAACTTTTAAAATCATACTTTTAAATACTTAAACATCATCATAACATCATTGGGGGTCCCCGGCTTGTACCACATACATACATCATAAGCGCGCATCCCTAAGTAAATACGAGGTAGCGAGCCCCGACCTACTAAGGTAAGGACAGCATAGTCGGTAGTCCCAGAACCGGGGCGTTCTTAAGGTGCCCATCCCTGTTGCACAGCTTCAGTAGTGCCAGAACCGTGGACAACATAGTCGGTAGTCCAGAACCGGGGCGTTCTTAAGGTGCCCATCCCTTAGACCCATACTTCGGTCCCGTACAAACCCATTCATAAAGTAAAATACTTCACATGATTCATCATTCATACATCATGGCATGCATCTTTATTCATAAAACATAGCATGCATCTTCATTCATAACATGACATGCATCTTCATTCATAGAACATGACATGCATCTTCATTCATAAAACATGGCATGCATTTTCATTCATAAAACTTGGCATGCATTTTCATTCATAAAACATGGCATGCATTTTCATTCATAAGCATGGTATCTCTCACAAGCATACATAGATAGAACTTCCATAAGCATGCTACATACTATCCAAGTGCATGGCATAGAACGTAAGACATTCATGAATAACCCTATTAAGCATGGCATAAACATACACACATGAAACATGGTACTTAAAGTTAGGGTTATTGATAACATAATTTCTACCAGATGCTTGAACCTATATATATATATACTTCATAATAAGCCATAACCCATCATTCTTCAAACCCTAACTCCTCCCATACCCTATTCATCTTGCTTGGCCGAAACTTACAAGAGGAGTTCCATCATTCAAATAACATGTAAGGTAGCATAAGGAAAAGTAGCAACCATGCATTACCTATAGGGTCATAAGAAGCCATTTAGTCACATGATTAGGGTTCACCCTAACTCCAAGCCCTATTTCCTAGGGTTGGCCGAAACATATAAGGGGCCATGGTTGCCTGAATAAATTCATAGAATTTCCAATTAAACATCTAACACCTTCCATACTATACCATAGGAGCCATTTGGACCCTTGCTTGAGGGAAACCCTAACTCTTTACCCTAAACCCCTACTTGGCTGAAAGTTATAGGGTCACCAAGCCTTGTGAAAATTCCCATAAGTCACCCTCAATCTCCCTTATAGCATGATAATACACAAAGCACATACTTGAAGGTTTAGATCCAACCCTACCCATGGGTTCATGGTGTTGGCCGAAACCCTAGGAGATCCTAGGGTACCCCAAAATTTCTTCAAATCTCATTTTAACTTATATTCATCATGGAAAAACATTAGAAAGCATGAGTAATATTTTTAACATCATTTTGGACCCAAAAACCCTAGTGGCCGAAAGTTATAGGGTCACAAATCATGGTTTCCTCAATATAAATCCCAAAACCAACTTTATATCATGCTAAAAATCATAAAGGAACTATTATACCACAGGTGAGGGAGTCTTACCTTGGTTGATCTTGACTATAAACCTTAGATTTGGGAGAAGGATGGAGATCTTGTTGCCTCTTGACCACCCCTAGCCTTAGTATCCTTGTAAAAGCCTTGGATCTTGGAGATGGAGCCTTAGGTGAACTTTTCCCAAGGGAGAATCCCCTCTAGGGGTTTCGGCTAGAGTGAGGGAGGAGGAGGAAGAAAGGTGGAATTGATGGAAGGAAGAAAGAAACTCCCATTCCCCCTCTTTATAGTGAAGAGTCATGGTTGATGACTCTTCATTTTTTCTAAGCCATAACCATAATCCACTTCATTTCCTCATAGCACTCCCTTGCTAGGTGAATTAGTTAGAGCATGCATGGTTGTACAAGAGGTCCAAGGTTCAAATCCTTGGTGCATGTACTAATTTTTTTTCCATTTTATTTTTGTTTTATTTTCCCTAATATTTCGAAAATCCCCTAAAAATTCCCCCATAATTATGTTAATATTTATCATTAAAATCCCTTTATATTTCTATAAATTTTTACCTAAATTTCACCAATAATCATAGTACTAGAAAGCCCATATAAGGCCCATTAGTGCCTATTTCCCCAATTTAAATGGGAAAAACCATGAATTTCTAAATTAAAATTCGTGTTAATATTTCTAGGTCCCTCGAAAAATTATCTAGACATGCTTAATATTTTAAAGAAATATTAAGAAGATTTTCCGGGTCGTTACATGATGGGCACGGACTTCGAGGCATGCGTGAAAGATGACATGGAGGCAAGCTGGAGGCTTGCGTGCATCCGAGAGATGGGAGCCGAAGATGAAGAGGGTGCGAAGGCAATAGTCGAGGCTGCGGATGAGGAGTCACTCGAGTCGTGAGGGTACGAGTGTTGTGTGATTGTACTAAGGAAATCCTAGGGTTCAAGTGCGGAGTGGAATGTACTCGGGAAGGGTAACCTTAGGTGGGTGAGTAGACCAGTCGACTGGCCTGAAGGTAGTCGACTGATGGAACTCACAGAAGGGTTCTGGCCAAGGACCAGTCGACTGCTCTGGGAGCAGTCGACTGGTAGGTGACTGGTGAGTTGGCTGAAAATTCGAACGTTGGGGTTGCAACAGTCGATTTTCAGTGGCACCAGTCGACTGCCCTGGGAGCAGTCGACTGGTGGCGAGGGTTTCAGCCTGAGTCCTATTTAAAGAGGACTTCGTGGTGGCTGAGATTATTGACGAATGTTGTCTTGGTTAAAGGTAAGATAGTAGTCTTTGTGCTCAGAGGTTTGCTTGGGATTGTGGCGAGGTTTCTCCACCCACAAGGAGCGACGAGGGCTAGCCGAAGGTTATCCGGGGAGTGATCCACCGACAGATTCTTGGATTTGTCACCCGTCTGGGGTGGATACCAAGTAAATCTGGTTTGTTAGCGTTGCTTTTCATTGTTAGTTTATTGTTTTATTATATTTCCTCTTACGCAACTAACAACGTAGGAAGAAGAGTTTGAAGAGATGCTATTCACCCCCCTCTAGCGTACCGAAAATGATCCTACAATTGGTATCAGAGCGAGGACCGCTCTTGATCGGACTAACCACCGAGAGGGCACACGCTAGAGGAAGATGAAAATGAAAGACAAACTTGGGGATGACATCTACACTCCACCTGCCTACGACCATGAGGATTTCGACTATTGGAAATCGAGAATGGAAACATGGTTTGGCATGGAGTGGGAGTGCTTGATGATGATAGAAGAGCCCTTCGAAGTTCCAAAGGACAAGCACAGGAAGAAGCTTCGTCCTAGATATTGGACTCAAGAGCAACAAGCCTATTCTAGGGCAAACGAGAACGTAATTAATGTATTAACTAAAATTTTGCCTAATAATATTTTGAGTGGTGTATGGGATTATTCAAATGCACATGATCTATGGAAGAAGATAGAAGAAATCCATAAGAACCCTACCCGAGGTCAAATAATGGAAGAACCCAAAGAGATGAGCCAAATGGTTCAAGAAGAAGTGTCAATTTCATCAAGTGAAGAGGCAAAATTGAGTGAACATCTTCCACCTCATCAAGAGAAGAAGAGGAGGTGTCGAGCTCAAGGATTGAGGGGGAGGAGAGACCCTCACCCATACAAGAGCAAGAAGAAACCTCAACCTCCACCAAAGCCAAGAAGAAGGAACATATTATATGCTTTGGGTGCAACGAAAAGGGACACTACAAGGATAAGTGTCCAAATGGTAAGAAAAAGGAGGTACACTCGAAACCCGTCTCAATTCAATTAAATGCTAACATGAAGTGTAGGATTGGAGAAGCCCAAGAGAAAAGGAAGAAAATCCGTTGCTTCACATGTGGAGAGCTAGGGTACTTTCACACCATGTGTCCAAGAAAAGGAGAGCTAAAGAAATTGGGACACTTGAGGAGATGGGAGAAGGAGGAAAGGAAGAAGCAAAGATCACATCAAGGGAGAACTTCAAGGGTAAGGGAGGTACTTCCTAACCCTAGGTTAAAATGTAATTCAAATTCAAGTTCCTCCTTGCATATTAAAAATAATGTAAATCATTCATCCATGCATGCTAGAAATCATGAAAATTGCTTACTTGTGCACAATTTTGGATTTAGATATAATGATAGGACTAGGTTTAACAAGGTAGATCAAAACCCTAGGAAAATCATGTATCATGATAAACCTAGGACCTTTGTACCTAAGGATCATGGCACTAATAGAAATTTGGAAAGGAAAAATCAAACCTTGAGAGCAAGGCTTGATACATTAGAAAAGGCCCTAGAAAGCTTCACGGTTGGATCTAAGGTCTTAGACATGGTGTTGGGTAGTATAAAACCCAATTATGATAGATCAGGTTTGGGCTATCGGTCTAGAGTCTCCAAGGCCAACAAAAAGAAATATGCTGGGAAGACATATGATCATGGCAAGAAGGAGAAGTCCAAGGATGACAAGGGGGTGTCATCCAAAGGGAAAGAAAATGACTTAACCAAAGACAAGGTGTTTAAGGTTAAGAGGGTTCATTTTGTTGGCCAAGAATCACCGGTGGCACACCGGTGTGGTCTAGTATGGATTGAGTCATCTAGGGAGGTGGCTAGGACTCAGAGCTCATGGGGAGCTCTAGGAGTCTCTAGGGTCCATGGTAAATGGATCTCCATAGATTTCTCCTAGGAAATTAGGTGAAATGTGACAAAAAAGTGCTAGAAGACTTGGGTAAGTCTTAATCCTAGGTTTTGACACATTAAAAAAAGAATTTAAGGAGAAAAAGGTGAAAATAGGATTATAATTGATAAAATCAGGGTTTAATAGGTGAATACCATATAATTCAGTAATAGAAATGACCTATGATCAAAGATAAAAAGTAACATTGAGGAGAAATAACAATTAGGACTTTTGGGAGGAGTTTGAATGACACACTTTAGGAAGAATGGGATTTTGTACCAATCTTGGGATCCGGAGTACATTTATTTGGAAACATATTTTTCCCAAGTAGAGATAGGCTTCACAAATCTCCCTACAAAATTTTAGATTTTTCGGAGACTTATGGAATTAACTAGGCATTATTGAAATTAGACTATAAAACCTGAAATTTAGGTATCTGTCGACTGCCCCAGGGGCAGTCGACTGATCTCAGCTCAGAAACCTTCTGTTCGTTTTGGCAGTCGACTGCCTCAGGGGCAGTCGACTGATCTAAAGGTTTAGATAGGGGAGGCCTATTAGATGATAAGAAATTGCAAAATTGAAATCATAGGAAAGTGTCATGCTATCTGTTAGTGATATGAGAGAAGTGTCCTAAGGCAATCGCCTTATGATTGTAATCATTTATTTTAATAAATGAATATTCACTATTTGAGTATACATGTTTGTGTATTTGATTGAGATCTTAAACTCATTTACTGAATGTCCGCAATACAATTCACAGCATGAGAGAATTTGTGATGAATTCACAACTAGTGATTATCTCTACATGTGCAATTGTGAAGTATTGAAATTGTCCCTAGTCGATGAATTGATAAATACGGACACTATCAATTCTGTTGAGACTAGCATGGGTTATTCTCTAATCAGCTGATTCTCACTGGCTGGTGACATCGAGATGTCCGGAGATAAACATGAATGCTAGTTAAGGGAACTAGTTCATTGGCGTGACTGGCTGTAAAACTTCATATGGTAGTCTATATATAGACATGTCAGTGAGGTTCTTACTACAGCTTAAGTGCGATATTCCTTTGACTTGCGGTGTTCAAGTCATCTTGGTCATGGAGACTTATACTTTGACATCTTAAGCAAGCATCTCTAAGGAGGTGTGGACCCAGGATGATTGGGTATAAGCCGAAGTGCCCGAAGATGTTTGAACAGCCTACAAAGGATTCACCACTCCTTGCGAGGAGATGTATACCCGAGGCCTATCGTCGGATTGTTACTCGGAGCCTCTGGCCAGAGCATGACATGTTTAGAGTATGAATCTCTTAAATACATGAGAGTAATTAGAATCCGTAAGATGAGAAAATGTTACTTGGGCTAGGTGTGACGTAGTCAGCCTAGTGGGGACTGACACATATAGACCATGTCCTGAACCAAGTGGGTATAAGATGGTGAAGGGAATGGGGCACGATTCATTAAAGCTACTGAAGGGTTTCAGAATTGTTTCTGAGGTCAACCGTTGATCTTTCGATTAATTGGGGATCATGATGTACTACTAGGTGCCACTCATGATCGTTCTATAATTGGTTAATTATAGATGACCAACATAAATCGAAAGCCTATTTAGTCACACGCACTACGAGTAATCCGAGGGATTTAAAACGAGTTGAAAATTGGATTTTCCAATCAAGAGAGATTAGGTTTGGTTGAGCCAAACAATAAGTCGAATCTGAATTTTTCAGAGACGCATCGGAAGCGTAAAATGGCTAAGTCTTTTGAAGACTTAATAGATGAATTAAATGAGTTTAATTCATTGGGGCGTGGCTTGGATGGGCCGGCTAAAGAGGGTCTCCACCCTCTTTGCTTGGCCGGCCACAACAAAGGGAGAGAACCAAATTGTTTGGTTCAATTTATAAAATAAACCAAGTGTGATTTGTTTTTTAAAATTATGGATGATATAAATTTTTATATAATAAACCGAGGTTTGGTTTATTTTTCATGGAAATTAAAATGAACCATGGATTGGTTTATTTTATTTTATAAAATCAAGCATGGATTGATTTACCATGATAATGAAATTTATATATAAAGAAATTTATTTTTCATGGAAATTAAAATGAACCATGGATTGGTTTATTTTATTTTATAAAATCAATCATGGATTGATTTTCCATGATAAGAAAATTTATATGATAAATTTCTTATGAAAATTTATTCCATAAGAAAAAGGAGACTTGGCGGTTGAGAGGCCACTATATAAAGGACCCAAGGTAAGGCTTGGAAATCAATCCAAGAGATCAAGGCTTAAGCTCTCTCCCTCTCCTTCTCTCCGCCCCTCTCCCTTCTCTTATGCCGCCGGCCAAAAGAAGGGTCCCTACTGCCGTGAGCTACTGCCACCACCGGCCTCCTTCTCCGGCGTCCAAGCTCCGGAGACCAACCACCTCCGGCCACCAAGCTGCTGCCGCAAGGAGAAGAAGTGGGCACAACTTCTTCCTTCTTTCCGGAATCTTGATTCCGTTCTTCGCTTGGTGGTTAGTCTTCCAACTTCTCTCTTGATATTTTTGTCGTGTCTTTGGAGGATCTAGTAGTTCTCGTCGACACGAGACTCATGGCTTTGCGAAGTCATCCCGAAGAAAACTTGGCGTGGACGCGAATAGAGGCGGAGCTTCCAAGGGACGCTTACGGTTGGATCTCGTCCCTTCCTTCGAGTTATGCGAGGTAATACGTAAATTAGTTTACGTTTCTGCAAAATTTTAAATATATGATCATGTCTACACAAGATAAGGTTGCATGCTTAGATGTGTGGTTAAATAATTTGAGAAATTATTTATGCTAAACCTTCCGCTGCACGTAATAAATTTTAAAATTACGAACCCGCATCCATATCAACATGCACCCGGTCCCAACAGTGGTATCAGAGCCGATTAGTGTTCGACATAATCATATAATTGTTTTACGGAAAACTTTGTCATGATCTCAATTTTGGAAAATTTTCCAATTATGGAAACTTTCCAATTATGGTAAATTTCGATTTAGGAATTTCAAAGTTTGGAAATCCTCATGAAATTTCACAAACTTTTGAAATATCCCTGTTTCTGAATTTTATGATAATTGTGAAAGCTTTCCATTTTTGGAAACTTTCCAATTTTGGAAATTTCCTATTTTGAAATTTTTAATTTTGGAAATACGTAAGTTTTCTTTGTACCAGAAACTTACAATTATTCTGAAAACCTTTTATTTTTGGAAACTTTCCATTTATGGAAAGCTCGTAATTTTGGGCACTTTCTTTTCATGAAAGTCTAGACATTTTATGGAAACATTAATTGACAATTAAATTCAAATTAGTTTTTAAATTATTAACAAAATTCTTTACTTTGGGGTGTGCCTCGGGGAGCCACCCAAATTAAAGTTAGTTATTGTAATTTAATTTCCTATTTTGAATATGAATTGTTAAAATTAATTTGGGTAGGTCTCGGGGAGCCATCCAAATTATATTATTAACAAGTTCTTTAATTGTCAAGTTTAATTTGGTTATGCCTCGGGGAGCAGGCCAAATTAGATTTGCAACAAATTTCTTTTCTTTGGGGAGTGCCTCGGGGAGCCACCCAAAGTAAATAATTTGTTGTAATTAATTATCCATAAATAAAATATGTGATCAAATCTTGGAAATTTTTGAGGTGATTCTCAAACGATAATTACCTTATTTGATTTATGAGGTAATGCTCTTACATATTATTGTCTCCAAAATTAATTAGGAAAAATTGTTTCCTATAGAGTTTATTTCCTTAAATAAGATTTTCATGAAAATAATATGTGGTTGAATTAAGGGAATCTGTCTCTTAATTTAATAAGATTTGATTTAGAGAAATCAAAGTCTTAAACATATTATTTCCGAAATTGATTATGACAATTTAGGAAATTGTTTCCCAAAACAATTCCTTGAATAAAGTATGAAATTAGAATTAGGAAATCCGGTTCCTAATTCAATTAATGAGACTTGACAAATTAAGTCACATACATACTTTATTAAGGAAATCGTTAGAACATGACATAATTATATGTCATGAATGTGCTTAAAAGGAAAAGGATGAGACCCAAAACCCCTTACAAAATATTAAGGCCAACACCTTCCATTAATATGGTTAGAACCGGAGTTTTGTTTCTCGTTTGGGTTGATGGACACATCCATGCCCGGCTTGAACCTCAACATATTCAAACCATGGAATTAGTTTATGATTAATATAGTTGGAGTCAGAGGTCAATCCTTAGTTTTGGTTGTTGGACACATCCAAGCCTGACTAGACGGTTGAATGAGCTCCAACCATATTAAAACCATTTCTTGATTAATGGGTCAGCCTTAAGCTTGGAGCATCGATTTGTTGTGCCACAGCCAAGGTCGATGTAAAGAGAGGTGCAGTTGGGTGCTATGTATATTGTTGCATACTTGTTAATGAGTTAACAACCCAATGATTTATGAAAACATTCAATTAGTTGATAGCATAATGTGATAGTTACATATGTGTAATATGTAATCGGTATAATTACCTACCTTCATAGCTAAGAATAATTTGATGGACTACAGCCATGGTTGCTATGGTACCTGAGCTGCAAAAGCAGCATGAGCATATGGATACTCATACCATCATCTTCCATCTTCATGTGCTGTTTGACGAGCAGGCTAGATCCGAAAGGTTCGAGGTCTCAAGACTCCTCTTCACCTCTAAGATGCAGGAAGGCACTTCTGTCTCACAGTTTGTGTTAAAGATGTTGGGGTACATTGAGCGACTAGGCACACTCGGATTTGCAATTGATCACGAACTAAGTATTGACTTAATTCTGCATTGTTTGCCCAAGAGTTACTCACAATTTGTGATGAACTATCGGATGAACAAGATGGAGACTACCATTCTTGAGTTGCTCAACCTGCTGAACACTGTAGAGCCTTTTGTAAAGCAGGATCAGAAGACGGTACTGTTAGTTGGTTCCTCAAAGGAAGGCTCTAAGAGGAAGCCCAAAGAACAGAATAAGGGAAAGAAGAAAAAGACCAAAAAGACTGAAAAGGCACTTGCCATCACTGCGGCAAGGAGGGTCACTGGCGAAGAAACTGCAAGGTTTATCTTGAGTACTTGAAGAAGAAGGCATTCGATGCCCCATCCTCTTCAGGTATCTTCGTTATTGAATGTCACTCTATTTCCTCGTCCACCTGGGTACTTGATACTGGGTGTAGCTCACATATATGTAATGACATACAGGGGCTAAGGAATAGAAGAAGACTCGTCAAGGGAGAAGCGAATTTGCGGGTTGGAAATGGAGCAAAGATTGTTGCTGTTGCCATCGGAACATATTTGCTAAAGCTCCCTACTGGACTTGTCTTAGAATTGGATAATTGTTATTTTGTTCCTTCGTTAATAAAGAACATTGTATCTATTTCATGCTTGAATGAAAAGGGTTATCATTTAACTTTTAGTAACAATTGCTGTTACATAACTTTAAATGGTGTTCTTTATGGGACCGGAACTTTATACAATGGTATCTACACGTTAGATTTATCCGGTGACGTTTTCAATATCGATGTTAGCAACAAACGTGCTCGAATAGATAATCAAATAGACTCCTATATGTGGCATTGTCGTCTTGGCCATGTAAGTAAGAAACGCATGACCAAATTACACCGATGTGGAATTCTGGAATCATTTGAACCCGGTTCATTTGATACATGCGAATCATGCTTAAAAGGCAAGATGACCAAATTACCCTTTTCCGGAAAAGGTAAACCAGTGGGAGAATTGCTTGGTCTAATACATACTGATGTATGTGGACCAATGTCAACTCTTGCACAAGGAGGCTATAGCTACTTCATTACCTTTATCGATGATCACTCACGATTCGGGTATGTGTTCTTAATAAAACACAAATCTAAAGCTTTTGAGAAATTCAAAGAGTTCAGAAGTGAAGTAGAGAAACAGCTTGGCAAAAGTATTAAGATACTTCGATCCGATCGGGGTGGTGAATACTTGAGTCAAGAGTTTCAAGATTATCTTAGGGACAATGGGATATTGTCTCAATGGACTCCGCCATATACACCACAGCATAATGGTGTATCTGAGAGGCGTAACCGAACCTTGATGGACATGGTTAGATCTATGATGAATCATGCAACTCTTCCAAAATCCTTTTGGGGCTATGTGCTTAAGACAGCTGTTTACTTGCTAAACAGAGTCCCGACCAAGGTGGTTTCTACTACTCCATATGAGACGTGGAATAGTAAGAAACCTCATTTAACTCACCTTAAGATATGGGGTTGTCCTGCTTATGTAAAGCGGACTGTATCAGACAAATTGGATGCTAAGTCTGATAAATGTCTATTTATTGGATACCCTAAGGAAACGAAGGGTTACCAATTCTATCATCCCTTGGAACAAAAGGTGTTTGTTTCAAGGCATACTGTATTTCTGGAAAAAGAATTTCTTTTACAAGAAAACAGTGGGAGTAGTATTGAACTTGAAGAAGTTCAAGAAACTCCAATAGACATTACAGAGACACCTAGTCTAGACCCACAACCAATAACTCATAATGATGAGCTATCAGTTGAACCTAAAACAACACCACTTCTTCGTAGGTCGGATAGGACACGTAATATTCCAGAGAGATACGGATTTCTCATAAGTGAATCGAACGACGTGTTACTCGTTAACAATGACGAACCTATCAGTTATGAAGATGTTCTGATAAATTCAGAAAGGGATAAATGGCTTGAAGCCATGAAGTCGGAAATGGATTCCATGTATGAAAATCAAGTATGGGACTTGGTTAACCCGCCTGAAGGGATTAAGCCCATATGGTGCAAGTGGGTTTTCAAGAAGAAAACCGACATGGAAGGTAATGTTGTTACCTTTAAGGCTAGATTAGTGGCAAAAGGATATCGTCAGAAACAAGGAATTGATTATGACGAATCCTATTCGCCAGTAGCTATGCTTAAATCCATTCGGATGCTCCTAGCCATAGCAGCTCATTATGATTATGAGATATGGCAAATGGATGTGAAAACAACTTTCCTTAATGGAAACCTGCTTGAGGATGTATACATGATACAACCTGAAGGTTTCACATCGGTTGATAAAACCAAAGTATGCAAGCTTCGACGATCCATATATGGACTAAAGCAAGCATCTAGGAGCTGGAACATCCATTTTGATGAGACAATCAAAGAGTTTGATTTCTCACAAAATCCTGACGAACCTTGTGTGTACAAGAAGGTTAGTGGGAGTGCAGTCGTATTCCTAGTGTTGTATGTCGATGACATATTACTTATAGGAAACGATATATCAGTCTTACAGTCAGTCAAAATTTGGTTGTCCAAAACTTTCTCCATGAAAGACCTGGGAGAAGCAACCTATATCCTTGGGATTAGAATCTATAGAGATAGATCAAAACGGTTGCTTGGTCTTTCGCAGTCTACATATATAGACCGAGTGCTAAAAAGGTTTAGCATGTCGGAATCCAAGAAAGATTACCTTCCCATCAGGCATGGGATCAACCTTTCGAAGTTTATGTGTCCGCGCACAGAAGACGAGAGGATTTGCATGAATAAGATTCCTTATGCATCCGCGATAGGCTCTATCATGTATGCTATGTTATGTACTAGGCCCGATGTATCGTATGCTCTGAGCGTCACAAGCAGATACCCGTCTGATCCAGGAATGGATCATTGGGCGGCTGTCAAGACAATCCTCAAGTACTTAAGAAGAACTAAGGATGAGTTCCTAATATATGGAGAACGTGATATGGTAATACGTGGGTATACAGATGCCAGTTTCCAGACAGATAAGGATGATTCCAAATCTCAGTCCGGATACGTATTTATTTTAAATGGAGGCGCAATAAGTTGGAAAAGTTCCAAGCAAGACATTGTAGCGGATTCTACCACGGAAGCGAAATATATTGCAGCTTCGGAAGCAGCAAAGGAAGCAGTCTGGATCAAGAAGTTTATCTCAGAACTTGGTGTGATTCCAACCATTGATGAAGCAATACCGGTTTACTGTGACAACAATGGAGCTATTGCACATGCAAAGGAACCAAGGTCTCATCAGCGATCTAAACATGTGCTTCGCCGCTATCATCTGATCAGAGAGATTATAAGTAGGAATGATATACAAATTGAGAAAATTTCCACTGAAAGGAATTTAGCGAATCCTTTAACTAAGGCCTTGCATCAAAGCAAGTTTGAGGGTCATGTTAGAGCCTGTGGTATTGGGTACCGTAGCGATTGGCATTAGGCCAAGTGGGAGTTTGTTAGTGATATGAGAGAAGTGTCCTAAGGCAATCGCCTTATGATTGTAATCATTTATTTTAATAAATGAATATTCACTATTTGAGTATACATGTTTGTGTATTTGATTGAGATCATAAACTCATTTACTGAATGTCCGCAATACAATTCACAGCATGAGAGAATTTGTGATGAATTCACAACTAGTGATTATCTCTACATGTGCAATTGTGAAGTATTGAAATTGTCCCTAGTCGATGAATTGATAAATACGGACACTATCAATTCTGTTGAGACTAGCATGGGTTATTCTCTAATCAACTGATTCTCACTGGCTGGTGACATTGAGATGTCCGGAGATAAACATGAATGCTAGTTAAGGGAACTAGTTCATTGGAGTGACTGGTTGTAAAACTTCATATGGTAGTCTATATATAGACATGTCAGTGAGCTTCTTACTGCAGCTTAAGTGTGATGTTCCTTTGACTTGCGGTGTTCCAGTCATCTTGGTCATGGAGACTTATACTTTGACATCTTAAGCAAGCATCTCTAAGGAGGTGTGGACCCAGGATGATTGGGTATAAGCCGAAGTGCCCGAAGATGTTTGAACAGCCTACAAAGGATTCACCACTCCTTGCGAGGAGATGTATACCCGGGCCTATCGTCGGATTGTTACTCGGAGCCTCTGGCCAGAGCATGACATGTTCAGAGTATGAATCTCTTAAATACATGAGAGTAATTAGAATCCGTAAGACGAGAAAACGTTACTTGTGCTAGGTGTGACGTAGTCAGCCTAGTGGGGACTGACACATATAGACCATGTCCTGAACCAAGTGGGTATAAGATGGTGAAGGGAATGGGGCACGATTCATTAAAACTGCTGAAGGGTTTCAGAATTGTTTTTGAGGTCAACCGTTGATCTTTCGATTAATTGGGATCATGATATACTACTAGGTGTCACTCATGATCGTTCTATAATTGGTTAATTATAGACGGCCAACATAAATCGAAAGCCTATTTAGTCACACGCACTACGAGTAATCCGAGGGATTTAAAACGAGTTGAAAATTAGATTTTCCAATCAAGAGAGATTAGGTTTGGTTCAGCCAAACAATAAGTCGAATCTGAATTTTTCAGAGACGCATCGGAAGCGTAAAATGGCTAAGTCTTTTGAAGACTTAATAGATGAATTAAATGAGTTTAATTCATTGGGGCGTGGCTTGGATGGGCCGGCCAAAGAGGGTCTCCACCCACTTTGCTTGGCCGGCCACAACAAAGGGAGAGAACCAAATTGTTTGGTTCAATTTATAAAATAAACCAATTGTGGTTTGTTTTATAAAATTATGGATGATATAAATTTTTATATAATAAACCGAGGTTTGGTTTATTTTTCATGGAATTTAAAATGAACCATGGATTAGTTTATTTTATTTTATAAAATCAAGCATGGATTGATTTACAATGATAAAGAAATTTATATATAAAGAAATTTATTTTTCATGGAAATTAAAATGAACCATGGATTGGTTTATTTTATTTTATAAAATTAATCATGGATTGATTTTCCATGATAAGAAAATTTATATTATAAATTTCTTATAAAAATTTATTCCATAAGAAAAAGGAGACTTGGCGGTTGAGAGGCCACTATATAAAGGACCCAAGGCAAGTCTTGGAAATCAATCCAAGAGATCAAGGCTTAAGCTCTCTCCCTCTCCTTCTCTCCGCCCCTCTCCCTTCTCTTGTGCCGCCAGCCAAAAGAAGGGTCCCTGCTGCCGTGAGCTACTGCCACCACCGGCCTCCTTCTCCGGCGTCCAAGCTCCGGCGACCAACCACCTCCGGCCACCAAGCTGCTGCCGCAAGGAGAAGAAGTGGGCACAACTCCTTCCTTCTTTTCGGAATCTTGATTTCGTTCTTCGCTTGGTGGTTAGTCTTCCAACTTCTCTCTTGATATTCTTGTCGTGTCTTTGGAGGATCTAGTAGTTCTCGTCGACACGAGACTCGTGGCTTTGCGAAGTCATCCCGAAGAAAACTCGGCGTGGACGCGAATAGAGGCGGAGCTTCCAAGGGACGCTTACGGTTGGATCTCGTCCCTTCCTTCGAGTTACGCGAGGTAATACGTAAATTAGTTTACGTTTCTGCAAAATTTTAAATATATGATTATGTCTACACAAGATAAGGTTGCATGCTTAGATGTGTGGTTAAATAATTTGAGAAATTATTTATGCTAAACCTTTCGCTGCACGTAATAAATTTTAAAATTACGAACCCACATCCATGTCAACATGCACCCGGTCCCAACACTATCTTGTGAGATTATATGGAATATAAGGAAAATTGATGAGGGTTCTAAATTTAATGGATGATATTAAATGATAAATGCTTGATGAATGGGAAGATTGATAAGTCCATAGGTATCTAGGATTAAGGAATGACAAGAAAAGAAAATAGAGGACAACTCCTTGTGTAAATTGATGATGATTAGAATTGGGAAACACAAGGAATCATGAATTAAGTTCAAAATTGATACAAAATGCCATCTTTAAGGAAATTAGAGAATTAAACCAAAGTCAAGCACATTTGATAATCTTAATCAAGACATATTTTTCTAGGATAGGGTATGTCCTAGCAAATGTGCTTGTAAACCTTTTAGACTTTCTTAAGTGTTGATGAGTTCTTTTTGGCACTAGGGGTAAGGTTGCTTGGGGCAATCCTTTGATAGTGTCAAAGGGGAAAGAACTTGGGGTGTCAAGTTAGGTTTAACTTGATGAAAGGTGTTTGGAGGTTAAGTTGGGTGGAACTTAACCTGGGAAAAATGAAAATTGGGAAAAGGCATAGGTAAAGGGGGAGGTTGCCTCCTAGTTGCCTTAATTTTCATAGGAAATTTTTGGGTTTTGTGTCAAACTTGGGAATGGTGATAGATACATGGTGAAATGTATTTTTTTCAAGTAGGTATAGGTACCACAAAGTTCTCCACAAAATTTGGGAATTTTTGGAGATTTACGAAATTTCTGGCAAGTTTCTGAATTTGGCCAGAAAACTGATATTCAAAGTATCAGTCGACTGCCATGGGGGGCAGTCGACTGCCCAGGGATGATTTATGTATCGGCAGCTATTTTAGTGTCCAAATTGTGTAAAACAAGTATATGGGGGGTTAGTACACTGTGTTTAAGACCATTAGGGATTAAAAGAACCAATAATTGGGATATTATTGGGGTTTTTTTGATGTATGACAAAGGGGGAGAAGTGTTGGGTTTAATTTGTTTAATTTGGGAAACCAAACATACCTTTGCCAGAAACCCTAGGTTTAGGGTGAGTTAAGTTTTAGGGGGAGCAAGTTTGCTCCAATTTTGGCATAAGGGGAACCTGGGAGAGGTTCTTAAAAAGCCTTTGTAAGTCCAATGTAGGGGGAGCTTGGGAGCAGCTTTAAAAAGTCCGTTTTGGGGAAAAGTCCTAGCTTGGAGGGCTAGGTGTGGAAAATTTCTAACTTGAAGGGTTAGGTGTGAAAAAGTCCTAACTTGGAGGGTTAGGTGTGAAAATTCCTAACTTGGAGGGTTAAGTGTGAAAAAGTCCTAACTTGGAGGGTTAGGTGTGGGATGACTTGGGATAGGATCCATTTTTGTATTTGCATATGCATTGGCGGTATAAGTCCAAGATAGAGTTTTGGCGACGTAAGTCCAGCTGTTTGTTTTAGCATGGTTTTTGCTATTGACTACTATTTTGCATTCCCTAACTTAAACGTATTGCCAAACATCAAAAAGGGGGAGATTGTTGAGGCAATCTATGGTCCGGAGTGACCAAGTGTTTTGATGTTTGGACAAAGGGTTTAAGTTAGGTTTACCCTTGTGTTCTTATATGTGTATGTTGAGTGTGTAGGTTGTACAGGTTACACATATGGACTTGACTGAACGACCTCGGTACGGTGAAGGGTGGCATGGAGACAAGCTGGAGGCTTGTGTGCACTCGAGGGACCTTGGAGAGCAGGGACGATGAGCTGATGGGCATGGACTTCGAGGCATGCGTGAAGGATGGCATGGAGGCAAGCGGGAGGCTTGCGTGCATCCGAGGGATGGGAGCCAAAGATGAAGAGGGTGCGAAGGCAATAGGCTGCGGATGAAGAGTTAGTCGAGTCATGAGGATATGAGTGCGGAGTGGAATGTACTCGGGAAGGGTAACCTTAGGTGGGTGAGTAGACCAGTCGACTGTCCTGAAGGCAGGCGATGGAACTCACAGAAGGGTTTTGGCCAGGGACCAGTCGACTGCTCTGGGAGCAGTCGACTGGTAGGTGGCTGGTGAGTTAGCTGAAAATTCGAACGTTGGGGTTGCAACGGTCGATTTTCAGTGGCACCAGTCGACAGCCCTGGGAGTAGTCGACTGGTGGCGAGGGTTTCAGCCCGAGTCCTATTTAAAGAGGACTTCGTGGTGGCTGAGATTCTTGATGAATCTTGTCTTGGTTAAAGACAAGATAGTAGTCTTTGTGCTCAGAGGTTTTTCTTGGGCGAGGTTTCTCCACACACAAGTAGCGACGAGGGCTAGCCGGAGGTTATCCGGGGAGTGATCCACTGACGGATTCTTGGATTAGTCACCCGTCCGGGGTGGATACCAAGTAAATTTGGTTTGTTAGCGTTGTTTTTCGTTGTTAGTTTATTGTTTTATTGTATTTCCGCTTGCGCAACTAACAACGTAGGAAGAAGTGTTCGAAGAAATGCTATTTACCCCCTCTAGCGTACCGAAAACTATCTTACAGTCCTGGATGCACAGATCGAGGGATTGAAAATTCTGCACCGTCGGATCTCTCACACCTCCAAAAAAATAAAAGTAGAGAATGTCGAGGATAATGTGGGAGTAAGGAGAAGAAAAGGGAAGATCCATAGGAGGATAACAAAAGAAGGTAGTATGAGAGGGTCGTAGTCCATGAAATCTAGTAAATAAAGAAGGAGAAATGGTAAGTGGAAAGGTCTGAACTGTAGTGGTGTAGCAGAAGTCATCGACTTTGACCAAGTTGTTATAAAACTCGGCACACAATGTCATGTTTATGGAACCATTACAGTATACTAATCGCTCGAGTTGGTAGTAAGTAATAACATCTATGGCTGTGGGACAAGACTGGGTAAAGAAACCCCTATTTAGATAACTGGTCTTTAAGGGTTTGTACGTAGTGGTAGCAAACTTATTAAAAAGGGCTAATGTAGGAAAACTAAGATCAGGGCTAGGCTCGGTACCGTGGTCGGTCTCGGTAACACGACGTTTGCTAATTATAATGATCAACAAATAAATTGATTAATAATAATAATTTAAAAAAGATAGCTCTTAAAAAAAACATACCGAGAAGACATCATAGAACAGGAAGAAGGGAGGAAGGCTTGGGATGCTTGGGAAGCTCTTAGAAGTGAGGAAGAAATTGTGATTAGGTGTGGAGAGGGTGCCATGGGCGAGGGCTTATAAAGCCCTTCTCGGGCGCCCGTGAGGGTCATGAGGCGCCCGTGGCAGGAGTTGAGGCGCCCGAGAGATTACTCGGGCGCCTGTGAACAGGTATGGCAGCCTTTGACTGTCTCGTACGCTGGAAAAGTTTCGGGTGCCCGTGTTGGTCTTGGGAACTCGGTTGACCACTATTTGACTGGATTTTATAAATTCAAGCAAAGCCTAACTTGGATGAATTTTGAAACAGTGATAGTTTGATTGGATTTTAAAAATTATTAGGTTGAATTAAGTTAGACTAAGTTCGATTTTTGAAAATATTAAGTTTGATTTTTGAAAATATTAAGTTAAATTTTTAAAAATATTAAGTTGGATTTTTAAAAATATTAAGTTGGATTATTAAATTAATTTGAATTTATTTAACTTTAATTATGTTTAATTAAAGGTATATTAATGGTAAAATTAATTGAGTTGGTCGAGTTGGACTACATTATTAGGTCCTAAACATCTCACACATTTCTAAGTGACAAAACAGGTATCCTTATCTCTTTTGTGAGATGTATTAATTTTATCTTGGTTTTATTTTAACACTATGATTTGATTGAAACTTGTGTTAGATTTTGGTTTAACAATTAGTAAGTTGAAAAAAAATTTCGATAATTGGCTTCCAGGTCTTGGCGAGGCACAGAGGCCTTCTTTGGTCGTAGCTTTATTAGATCATCAACCCTTTCCTAGACAAAGTCTTTTAAAACAATTTTATCCTCAAATTACTTATTAGGAAACCCTGGTCAATCTAGTTGAGGATTTGGTGAGGTAGCTTTGGTTAGTTCCACCTGACTAATAGGACCAAATAGGGTACTCCTTAACCTACCTGACTTTTTAGACAAGCTTCCCTAACGTACTATTATCTCGCCCCCACTCTAATATTAAGTTGTGTAAGTTTCAATTAAGTCAGATCCTTACCTAACCGTTTCTAAATCTAAGCATAATATTCTTCGCAAAAAGAAAATAAATAGACATCAAACAACAACAACAAAAAACAAAAAATAATTTATCTAAGTATAAAAATGGTTTTCATATTGGCTCCCCCTGGACTAAAGCCTCGGTATGGGCTATGTAAGATGTGAATCTTGTCCTTGGAAATCCAATATTGGTTTGGTCCAGCTTGATTAGTCAAGCTTAGCATTGGGACCCATTCTTGGACTCGGGTTCTACTTTGGTTCAAAACAGAGTAGTATGATTTGTACCGTGAGTTGGTTCGATAACCAAGTCCGGATCGATTTAGAATTGATTTTTGTTTTCCGAGAATCATGTCAAGACTTTTGAAATCCAAGGAAAATCGTTTTAGTGCAACTCTAAGTTCCTTTACTTGAGATTTTAAGGAGGAATTCTCTTCCTTAAGTTTTTAGACTTGAGTGCAGGTTCCTTCCTGAACTAGTTCAGTTAAGGAGCTTGAGTTGATTTCTTCTTTCAGGATTTTAATGTCCTGTCTGAGGGATTCAACTCGAACATTGGCTTTGACCAACTTACTAGACAGATATGATATTAAGTCGTAAAGCTGAGATTCGGGATAGCTTCTTACCGTTATTCGTCCGTCTTCCAAAATTGAGAGCTTTCCGGTTCTGTCGCTTTCTTCTAGTTTCGATTCCGATTCGGTGTCGAGATTGTATGATGCTGTCTGCACGAGGAGGTTGGCGTGTGGTACTTCTTCTTCGTCTTCTGAAGATGACTCATCCCACATAGCCTTGAGAGTCGTCTTCCTCTGATTCTTCTTGTTCTCCTTCAAGTTAGGACACTCCGATTTGTAGTGACCCTTCTTATTATACCCAAAACAGGTTACTTCACTTTTTCCCTTTTGACTGGTAGAAGGTTATACTGGATCATCCTTTTGTTGGATCACCTTTTTTTCTTCCTTTGGCCCATGATCATCTTGTAGTGGCGCCGGGCCATCCAGACTAGCTTCGGATAATTGATTCTGTCGTCGTCAGATTCTGAGTCGGAATCTAACTCGGGTATCGGTTGTGACTTTTTCTTCTTTTGTTTCCCAGGGACTTTTCCTGCAAAAAGAGTTATATCCTTTTCGACCTATGAAGCATTAGTTTGTTCATGGAGTTCTAACTCAGAAAAGAATTCATCTAGTTTAATATCTGAAAGGTTCCTTGAAACCTTGTAAGCATCTACCATAGATGCCCATAAAGAGTTTCTAGGGAACGAGTTTAGAGTATACTTAATTATGTCACGGTTTTCAACCTTGTGATCTATCATGTGTAGAGCGTTCATCAACTCTTGGATCCTAGCGTGGAGTTGTGCAGCTGTTTCGCCGTCTTGCATTTTGATTGTGTATGGTGTGTTTATAAGGAGATCACGCTTACTGATCCTTGTATCCGACGTCCCTTCGTGCAGCTCGATCAACATGTTCCACAGTTCTTTAGCGTTGCTAAACGGGCCGATGCAGTTGAGTTCCTCCTTCATCAAGCAACACTAGAGGGTCTGCGTACGTAGCTTTAGCGTCCGCTTCTATCATCTTTTTGAGTGAAGCGTCTCACTTAGAGTACCCTTGAACTTCTCTTTGCAAATTCTTCGGGATCTCCAGTCCAGATTGGATAATAATTGTAACGCCCCAAATTTTTCGCTCTAGCGTAGTAATAATGGAACATGTGGCCAAGAATAATATTATGAATTTAGGGAGAAAAGTTGTGAATAAAGAAATGTTAGACATTATCTTGACACGTAGTGGATGTGTGATAATTATGCTTAGGTATTATATTTAATGTTATGCTTAAGTATCCTACACATGTATGAATGAATAATGATATGCATATGCATGTGTATGAATTAAATAAGTAGCATTCTCTAGGTGGGCTTTGGTTATGCGGGCTTGGAAAAAAAAAGAAATAATAAAAGGAAGAGAAAGCAAAAAGAAGAGGAGGTGCCAAGGATTGAACCTTGGACCTCAAAGGAAAGCAAAGCCTTAAGAATATTCATGTAACCAAGTCACCTAGCAAGGGAGTGCTATTAGAAGAGGATGGGGAATTGTAGATAAGTGGGAAAGAAGATGAAGAGACACAAAAAAATTGAAGAGACACCATTAAAGAGGTGCTTGCCTCTTTACTCATCATAAAAGGCCATGAAGAGGAGGAAATGCCTAATGCATTTCGACCAAGAAATCTTTCCCTTTTCTCTCCACCAAACTCTTCTCCTTCCTCCTCTTCCTCACCGAAATCCTTGGTCCCCTTGCTACCATTTTCAAGTCCTTCACCTCCTAGAGAAAACCGGACCAAAAGAAGAGAAGAACAAGAGGAGTGCTAGAGTTTAAGAGGTCTTTTCTTCTCCAAAATTTGGAGATCTTTTGGGAACATAATCACAAGTGTAAGACTCCCTCACCTGCAACATAATGGCTTTTTTATGTGTTTTTATGATTTTTATGTTTGCTTGTGATGTTGGGTGAAAGAAAATGGAAGAAAACCTTGAGGGAAGTTTCGGCCATAAAGTGGTACCCCCTTTTCTATGTCCAAAAACTTAAAGGAAGAGTTCATGAAATTGTTACTACCTTTTTGTAATGAATATATGATGGATACATGGTGTTTGAATGCCCTCCATGATGTAAAGGACTTGGAAGAATTCGGCCAAGTCATGAAATGGATAAATGTTGATGCATGAAGTAGGCTATTGTTCTAATGATTGTTTCCTTGCTATATAAATGTTTTAGGCCACGAAATTTTGTGGAATCTATGCTAAGGGACCGCTGTAACATTCGGCCAAGGGACCTTAAATTATGCCTTAAAACAGATTTTTATAGACCTTCATGAAGTTATGGTTAAATCAAGTGATATGCATGTGATTGGGTGTTTTATTTCATGATGGAAATAATTTATACCTTAGGGTCAGTACCTTATCTAAGTTGTTTGAGCCTAAACTCATGCTCCATTCTAAGTATTGATGTTTAGAAAAATGTTACATGTACCCATATTCATGATAATCCAAATAGAACTCTAGATCATACACCTAAACTAGGGTTTGGTGAAGTACAAACTACTTTTGCACTTGTGAATGAATTCTTATGAAAAATATGCTTTTATTCCCATGTTATGTGAATGATTATGCTATGAAATCCCTACTGTGAGTTTCGACAAATTACAAGAATAGGGGTTAAGAATAGGTTCGAGTACAAAACATGCCCCTAAACTAGTGTTTAATGAAGCATAGACTACATTTATGCTTGTATATGACCTTAATGGTAAAATATGTTTTTGTTTACATGTTATATGAACTTTTATACCATGTTATACATACTATGAATTTTGTCCAATTACTAGAATAAAGGCTAAGAATAAGTTCAAGTACAATTCATGCACCTAAACTAGTGTTTAGTGAAGTCTAGACTACCAGTGTACTTGTAAATGACCTCTTATGTAATGTTTGTTTTTATTTCCATGATTATATGACTCTTATGCTATGATATCCTTGCTATGAAGTTTCGGCCAGCATGTATTAAGATGAGAAAAGAAAGATTAAACTAACATATTGCCTTAATTAAGACAAGCATGTTATAAGTATGATGTATTGATGAAACTAGCATGATGGTTGCTTCACTTACATGTGTTAAAAGAAAGGTCCTTCCATGTCTTGCTATTTATGCTAATGATTATGCCATGAAAGTATGCCTATGTTTATGAATGATTGAATGCCTATAGTACATGCAATATGAAAGAAAGAAAGAATGCATGTTCTATATATGAAAGTATGCTTATGATTATGAATGATTGAATGTCTATAGTACATGCAATATGAAAGAAAGAAAGAAAGAAAGGAATGCATGTTCTATATGAAAGAAAGAAAGAAAAGAAAAGAATGCATATATGTATTTTACTTTAAAGAATGGCTTGTACCGGGTCTTGAAAAAGATCCACGGTTCTGGACTACCGAAGCTGTCCCTAGGCTGAAAGATAGTAAGCCTAGAATGTAGACCCCTGTAGGTCGGGATTAGCTACCTCGCATCCTACATAGGGGTATGCGCGCAAAAGAAAGAATGGGTACAAAGCCGGGGACCCCAAAGAAGATGATGTATATGATTTTAAAGTATTATTTACTATGTTTTCCAAAGAGCATCCTAATGTTTTGAAATGCACATGTTCTATGTTTATATGTCTTCATGTATCTTATGTGCCTTATGAATCTTATGCTATCCATGAAATGTTATATGTTTTAAAATGCATGCGACGTACGGATTTAGTGAGTAGGAAAGAGCTTACTAAGTTTTATACTTATAGTTTGATTGCTTATGTTGCAGAGCAACATAGAAATTTCTGAGGAATGGGCAGCTATAGGAAGGGCTAATGTGTGTGGTGGTGACTTGACTGATCGATCCACTTTAGTGCCATCTATAGACCCAGTTCTTATTTCTAATAAGACATATGTTGCTACTTTATGCATGATACTTGCTAGTTCTTTTGGAGTTTATTTATGTATGGATGCTATTAGATGTTACATGATTAATATTTACACTCCTTCTCCTTTGCATATGATTACATGAAAACATGTTTTATTTCCGCTGCATTGTTGTGAATCATATGCAATAATATAAGTTAAGTAGGAAAAAGGTAACGCACCGCCTTAACGGTAAGGGGCGGGCGTTACAGTATGGTATCAGAGCAGTTTATCATCTCACTACACACACATCAAGCCTACCTCCTGCCGCTTCCAAGTAAGGAATTCTATACTTGCCTTCTTTCATGTTTATATTGATAACTATGTTATGCAAGTATGATGCATGATATGTATGATGGAAGCATGATTTTACCTTGGATAAAACTATGAAGATACCTTATGATGACAAGGATTTAAAATGATATGTATGATGGAAGCATGATCTTTCCTTGGATAAAACTAGGAAGATACCTTATCATGCCTTGTAATGACAATGATTTAAGATGTATATGAATGGAAACCTAAGGTAGTACCTTACCGTACCTTATAATGAAAAAGATACAAATGCATGTATATATATGAAAATGATGAAAATGATCTTATACTATCTTATTGTTGTAAAATGTTTAAACAGCAGAGCAAGAAGACTACATAAATTTAAGATGTAAGAACATCTAGAAAGAGATATTAGTAGAATAAAAATATTTTCTTGTACGTGATATACCCAAGTGATAGATAATAGGAGAAAATGACAGTAACTTTATACTAGCCTAAGTGTTATTTCGTGAAGATAGCATGGCTAGAAGAAGTACCAGAACAAACGAAACTGCACCCCAGCCTGACCTGACGCACATAGTCGCAGAACTTCAGCGTCAGATCGCCGAACAACAGCAGACCATCGACACCCTGATGACTCAACAGGAAAATGCTACCACTCCACCACCAAACCAGACTGTGATGTCTGTAGCACCCCCGACGGGCCCTGCCACCGGAATGCGACCGGAAGTCTATTTAATCCAGTGGCAGAGGCTGAAGCCGGAGTCCTTCTCGGGTGCTTGCGAGCCATGGGATGCACAGGCCTGGTTTAAGACCATGGAGAGTACTATGGAGCTGCTAGATTGGCCGGAGCATGAGAAGATAAAATGTGCGTCGTTCTGCCTCTCTGGCGATGCCAGAATGTGGTGGGAGAGGGTCAAGGCTAAGAGACCCGTAAATCGGATGAAGTGGACAGACTTTGAGACGGAGTTCTTCGAGGTGTTCTTCCACATGCGGGTCACCAACAAACATTATGATGAATTCACGGAATTCCGACAAGGTGACCTATCCGTCAGCGAAGCCGTCAAGAGGTTCACCCGACTGGCTCGCCTATGTCCTGAGTTGGTTAGCACAGAGAAAGAAAAGGTCCGCCTTATGCTGAAGATGTTACGACCGGAGATAGCTCTGAACGTGGCCGGCGGAGTTAACCGACCGCAGACCGCCGAGGAGCTGTTTAGCAGTGCTTTGATCACCGAGCACTATCTGAACAACATAAATCAGCAAAGGAAGACGCCAACTGAAAGCAAGAGCCAAGCCCCCTCAGGAGGTCAGAAGCCTCAGCACGCGGGTACTAGCTGGAAGGGGGACCGCAATGATAAGAAAATGTGGAACAATTTTAACGGTGGCCCAGCAAATAAGAAGCCCAAGTACACCCCGTGCGCAAAATGTGGAAACACGCATCCTGGAGAATGCCGCATGGGTACAAACAAGTGCTTCACATGCGGACAAGAGGGACACAAGGCCTTCGCCTATCCTGCCAAGGCCCCGACACCTTCTCAGCAGCAGATGCAGTATAAGAATGCTCCTGCACAGCTGCACTATATGCAAGCCGCACTAGAAGGTTCTCAATTAAGTCAAGGCCGATTGGAGGCCCCGCCTGTTACTACGAATGCAAGGGTATTTTCTCTTACAAAGGAAGATGCGGCAAATGCTTCCACCGTTGTCACAGGTCAGATAATTATTTACAGTCAGCATGCTACTGTTTTATTTGATACTGGGGCAACACATTCCTATATTTCCATGATATATGCTAAGAAGATAGACATACCCTTACAAGTTCTAGATAACAAGTTTTTAACAACCCTGCCTTCGGGGGAAACAATGGCATCCACCCGAGTTATTTAAAGTTCGAGGACGAACTTTTCAGAAGGGAGGGTGGATTGTAACGCCCCAAATTTTCCGCTCTAGCGTAGTAATAATGGAACATGTGGCCAAGAATAATATTATGAATTTAGGGAGAAAAGTTGTGAATAAAGAAATGTTAGGCATTATCTTGACACGTAGTGGATGTGTGATAATTATGCTTAGGTATTATATTTAATGTTATGCTTACGTATCTACACATGTATGAATGAATAATGATATGCATATGCATGTGTATGAATTAAATAAGTAGCATTCTCTAGGTGGGCTTTGGTTATGCGGGCTTGGAAAAAAAAAGAAATAATAAAAGGAAGAGAAAGCAAAAAGAAGAGGAGGTGCCAAGGATTGAACCTTGGACCTCAAAGGAAAGCAAAGCCTTAAGAATATTCATGTAACCAAGTCACCTAGCAAGGGAGTGCTATTAGAAGAGGATGGGGAATTGTAGATAAGTGGGAAAGAAGATGAAGAGACACAAAAAAAATTGAAGAGACACCATTAAAGAGGTGTTTGCCTCTTTACTCATCATAAAAGGCCATGAAGAGGAGGAAATGCCTAATGCATTTCGACAAAGAAACCTTTCCCTTTTCTCTCCACCAAACTCTTCTCCTTCCTCCTCTTCCTCACCGAAATCCTTGGTCCCCTTGCTACCATTTTCAAGTCCTTCACCTCCTAGAGAAAACCGGACCAAAAGAAGAGAAGAACAAGAGGAGTGCTAGAGTTTAAGAGGTCTTTTCTTCTCCAAAATTTGGAGATCTTTTGGGAACATAAGCACAAGTGTAAGACTCCCTCACCTGCAACATAATGGCTTTTTTATGTGTTTTTATGATTTTTATGTTTGCTTGTGATGTTGGGTGAAAGAAAATGGAAGAAAACCTTGAGGGAAGTTTCGGCCATAAAGTGGTACCCCCTTTTCTATGTCCAAAAACTTAAAGGAAGAGTTCATGAAATTGTTACTACCTTTTTGTAATGAATATATGATGGATACATGGTGTTTGAATGCCCTCCATGATGTAAAGGACTTGGAAGAATTCGGCCAAGTCATGAAATGGATAAATGTTGATGCATGAAGTAGGCTATTGTTCTAATGATTGTTTCCTTGCTATATAAATGTTTTAGGCCACGAAATTTTGTGGAATCTATGCTAAGGGACCGCTGTAACATTCGCCAAGGGACCTTAAATTATGCCTTAAAACAGATTTTTATAGACCTTCATGAAGT
This sequence comes from Boesenbergia rotunda, assembly GCA_024364735.1. Lineage (NCBI taxonomy): Eukaryota > Viridiplantae > Streptophyta > Magnoliopsida > Zingiberales > Zingiberaceae > Boesenbergia > Boesenbergia rotunda. The sequence goes on from JAGFNQ010005130.1 coordinate 124,527, forward strand.
TATGGTTAAATCAAGTGATATGCATGAGATTGGGTGTTTTATTTCATGATGGAAATAATTTATACCTTAGGGTCAGTACCTTATCTAAGTTGTTTGAGCCTAAACTCATGCTCCATTCTAACTATTGATGTTTAGAAAAATGTTACATGTACCCATATGCATGATAATCCAAGTAGAACTCTAGATCATACACCTAAACTAGGGTTTGGTGAAGTACAAACTACTTTTGCACTTGTGAATGAATTCTTATGAAAAATATTCTTTTATTCCCATGTTATGTGAATGATTATGCTATGAAATCCCTACTGTGAGTTTCGACAAATTACAAGAATAGGGGTTAAGAATAGGTTCGAGTACAAAGCATACCCCTAAACTAGTGTTTAATGAAGCATAGACTACCTTTATGCTTGTATATGGCCTTAATGGTAAAATATGTTTTTGTTTACATGTTATATGAACTTTTATACCATGTTATACATACTGTGAATTTTTTCCAATTACTAGAATAAAGGCTAAGAATAAGTTCAAGTACAATTCATGCACCTAAACTAGTGTTTAGTGAAGTATAGACTACCAGTGTACTTGTAAATGACCTCTTATGTAATGTATGTTTTTATTTCCATGATTATATGACTCTTATGCTATGATATCCTTGCTATGAAGTTTCGGTCAGCATGTATTAAGATGAGAATAGAAAGATTAAACTAACATATTGCCTTAATTAAGACAAGCATGTTATAAGTATGATGTATTGATGAAACTAGCATGATGGTTGCTTCACTTACATGTGTTAAAAGAAAGGTCCTTCCATGTCTTGCTATTTATGCTAATGATTATGCCATGAAAGTATGTCTATGTTTATGAATGATTGAATGTCTATAGTACATGCAATATGAAAGAAAGAAAGAATGCATATTCTATATATGAAAGTATACTTATGATTATGAATGATTGAATGTCTATAGTACATGCAATATGAAAGAATGAAAGAAAGAAAGGAATGCATGTTCTATATGAAAGAAAGAAAGAAAAGAAAAGAATGCATATATGTATTTTACTTTAAAGAATGGCTTGTACCGGGTCTTGAAAAAGATCCACGGTTCTGGACTACCGAAGCTGTCCCTAGGCTGAAAGATAGTAAGCCTAGAATGTAGACCCCTGTAGGTCGGGATTAGCTACCTCGCATCCTACATAGGGGTATGCGCGTAAAAGAAAGAATGGGTACAAAGCCGGGGACCCCAAAGAAGATGATGTATATGATTTTAAAGTATTATTTACTATGTTTTCTAAAGGGCATCCTAATGTTTTGAAATGCACATGTTCTATGTTTATATGTCTTCATGTATCTTATGTGCCTTATGAATCTTATGCTATCCATGAAATGTTATATGTTTTAAAATGCATGCGACGTACGGATTTAGTGAGTATGAAAGAGCTTACTAAGTTTTATACTTATAGTTTGATTGCTTATGTTGCAGAGCAACATAGAAATTTCTGAGGAATGGGCAGCTGCATGAAGGGCTAATGTGTGTGGTGGTGACTTGACTGATCGATCCACTTTAGTGTCATCTATAGACCCAGTTCTTATTTCTAATAAGACATATGTTGCTACTTTATGCATGATACTTGCTAGTTCTTTTGGAGTTTATTTATGTATGGATGCTATTAGATGTTACATGATTAATATTTACACTCCTTCTCCTTTGCATATGATTATATGAAAACATGTTTTATTTCCGCTGCATTGTTGTGAATCATATGTAATAATATAAGTTAAGTAGGAAAAAGGTAACGCGTCGCCTTAACGGTAAGGGGCGGGCGTTACAATAATCTACATCTCCACCTGAGTTTTCAGGTGGACCTCTATTCTGCTCTTCCAGTAGGAGAAATCCACTCCGGAGAACAGAGGAGGACGTGCGGTATTGTAGCCTTCTTGCATGGCCATCTAAGGAACCTGAAATTTTTTTTAAAAAAACAACAAACTTGTTCCATGACTTTGTATTGGATTAGTAGTGCGGTAATATAAGACAAAAATAAATCGAGTGGTGTTGCACCAACCTTAAAGAACGAAAAACATTACGAAAAAAAATACGAACGAAAAAATTCCAAAAAACCTGCTCAGTTGGTGGTTTCTCCAAGGTTGAGTAACCCATTCTGATACCACTTGTGGAATCGTTGTAATCGATAGAGGGGGGGTGAATAGCGATTACTGAAAATTTTCGAAAAATAGAAAACGCAGCAGAAATAAGAAAAGAAACAATGCTAACAAATTTTTTTTTACTTGGTTCCGAGTCTTTAACGGCTCCTAATCCAAGGCTCACGGTTCTTGACCATTTTTGTTGGGAAATTCTATAGATAGAAATATTATTTACAAATGTATAGAATTCAAACAGCAAAATTAAAATTTACCGACGACACTAAAAGGTTACGAAGCGTCTCGGGCAGCGTGTCGTCGATCTTGATTGTTGACGACATGGGAAACTCGAGTATAGAAGAAATTCGGAGAGCGTTGGAGTGCTTGAGTCGCAGGAAAGCTGTTCTGAAAATATTCTGAGTTGATATAGAAAGCAAAGGGGTGAAGCCCCTTATATAGCTTGTTCTCGGGCACCCCTGAGGTCTTGGGCACCTGCCACGTGTCGTGTATCGAGCGCGTCCTTGTCCGCAGACTCAGCCAAAACTCTATCTCTCGGTCTTGGGTGCTTGGGACCTTTGAGGCGCTTGATGGCTCACGGACGCCTGAGATGCTGACGTGGAGAACCGGTCTGCTCAGCTTCTCACCTGTTGGAAACGCCTCAACTCAGGCGCCTGTTACCTATCAGGCGCCTGGTCTCTCGGGCGCCTGAAACCTTTTATACGCCTGGGATGCAGCAGTTACTCCCTTTCACTACTACAACCAGGGTTAGTTCAAGAATAGTATAATATTAATAATAAATTCATCCATAACAGCCGGAGCTATCTTGGTTCTGTCTTTGGATTTCAAAATGAAACCCTAGGTCGAACCGACGGCTACTGTTCTCTCTTCGGGGAACGTGTCTTCATCTACTCCTCTCAAGAGAAGTTACCTTTTGCTAACCGACTCCTCTGGTTGGAATTTTGCTCGGCCTCTAAGACTGCCTCATCTTGAGACGTCTGTGTTGGGACCGGGTGCATGTTGACATGGATGCGGGTTCGTAATTTCAAAATTAATTACGTGCAGTGGAAGGTTTAGCATAAATAATTTCTCTAAATCATTTAACCACACATCTAAGCATGCAATTTTATCTTGTGTAGAAATGATCATATATTTGAAATTTTGCAGAAACATAAACTAATTTACGTATTACCTCGCGTAACTCGAAGGAAGGGACGAGATCCAACCGTAAGCGTCCCTTAGAAGCTCCGCCTCTATTCGCGTACACGCCGAGTATCTTCGGGATGACATCGCAAAGCCACGAGTTTCGTATTCTCGAGAACTACAAGATTCTCCGAGAACGCGACGAGAAAAACCAAGAGAGAAGTCGGAAGACTAACCACAAAAGGATGGCCGGAATCAAAATTCCAGCGAAGCAAAAGAAGAGGCTTGCAGCAAAAGCTAATTCCGGCAGCACCTTCTTCCGGCCAAGAGATGGCCGGAGCTTCCTTCTCTCGCAGTAGGTGGTGGTCGGCAGGGAAAGGGCAGGGGCGGCCGGCTGGTGCTCCTTCGTGGGGCTGGTTGGCGCACGACAAGAAGGGGAGAAGAGAAGGAGAGAAAGAGAGTGAGAGAGCCTATGCCTTCATCTCTACGATTCACACCCAAGCCTTGCCTTGGGTCCTTTATATAGTGGCCACTCAACCATCAAGCCTCTCAAATATGGAATAACATATTCCATCATGCCAAGTTTGATTTTATATCATGGTTAAAATCATATTTTAATTCATGATAAAAATCTTCTCTCCTATGGAATAAATTTCCTTATCATGGTAAATCAATCCATGATTGATTTTATAAAAATAAACCAATCCATGGTTCATTTTAATTTCCATGAAAAATAAACCAAACCTTGGTTTATTATATAAAAATTTATATCATCCATAATTTTATAAAACAAACCACACTTGGTTTATTTTATAAATTGAACCAAAAACTTGGTTCTCTTCCTTTGTTGAGGCCGGCCAAGCAAAGAGGATGGAGACCCTCTTTGGCCGGCCCATCCAAGTCAAGCCCCAATGAATTAAACTTATTTAATTCATCTATTAAGTCATCAAAAGTCTTTAGCCATTTTACGCTTCTGATGCGTCTCTGAAAAATTCAGATTCGACTTATCGTTTGGCTCAACCAAACTTAATCTCTCTTGATTGTAAAATCTAATTTTCATCTCATTTTAAATCCCTCAGATTACTCGTAGTGCGTTTGACTAAATAAGCTTTTGATTTATGTTGGCCGTCTATAATTAATCAATTAATTATAGAGCGATCATGAGTGGCACCTAGTAGTACATCATGATCCCCAATTAATCGAAAGATCAACGGTTGACCTCAGAAACAATTCTGAAACCCTTCAGCAACTATAATGAATCGTGCCCCATTCCCTTCACCATCTTATACCCACTTGGTTCAGGACATAGTCTATGTGTGTCAGTCCCCACTAGGCTGACTACGTCACACCTAGCCCAAGTAACGTTTTCTCGTCCTACGGATTCTAATTACTCTCATGTATTTAAGAGATTCATACTCTGAACATGTCATGCTCTGGCCAGAGGCTTCGAGTAACAATCCGACGATAGGCCTCGGGTATACATCTCCTCGCAAGGAGTGGTGAATCCTTTGTAGGCTGTTCAAACATCTTCGGGCACTTCGGCTTATACCCAATCATCCTAGGTCCATATCTCCTTGGAGACGCTTGCTTAACATGTCAAAGTATAAGTCTCCATGACCAAGATGACTTGAACACCGCAAGTCAAAGGAACATCGCACTTAAGCTGCAGTAAGAACTTCACTGACATATCTATATGTAGACTACCATATGAAGTTTTACAGCCAGTCATTCCAATGAACTAGTTCCCTTAACTAGCATTAATGTTTATCTCCGGACATCTCAATGTCACCAGCTAGTGAGAATCAGCTGATTAGAGAATAACCCATGCTAGTCTCAACAGAATTGATAGTGTCCGTATTTATCAATTCATCGAATAGGGACAATTTCAATACTTCACAATTGCACATGTAGAGATAATAACTAGTTGTGAATTCATCACAAATTCTCTCATGCTGTGAATTGTATTGCGGACATTCAGTAAATGAGTTTAAGATCTCAATCAAATACACAAACATGTATACTCAAATAGTGAATATTCATTTATTAGAATAAATGATTACAATCATAAGGCGATTGTCTTAGGACACTTCTCTCATATCACTAACAGTCTGCACCTTGACCTAGCTCTACGTCTGTCCATAACCCTCGCTCGGCTAAGACTCCTACCCGATCTTCCGGATCAGGACTTTGGTGCCTAGTCCACGACCAAGACTTCTTATCCAACCCTCAGCCAGGTCTTCTTGCTCAACTCTGCAAGTTAAGACTTCGTGCCTAGGTGAATTAGGACTTTCCTGCACACTTGGTAAATCCATTAGATCACAATATAAACTTAACTTTGAACCCTTTGCCATTATCAAAACCAGGTTCGATCTGGTGCTTTCGGCACCAACATCTTCAAATCTTGGGTGCTCGAGTCAATTCGGGCACCCGAGTCAATGGGGGTGGCCTCATACACGGGCGCCCGAGTTGACTCGAGCGCTCAGAAGAACCTAGTTAACAACCTGTTGACTAGTCTTCTAGGTGATCTCGGGCCTTCCAGAGTTAGGCTCACCCGAACCCTTCTATGACCTTCTCCTCGAGCAGGCTTCCTCCCGACTTCTCATCCCTTAGATGTCATGTGCATCCTTCTCGTTCCACTGGCATACTCTTTCGCAGCCCTCCACGTCCCTCGGGTGGATTAAACCCGTCGACTCTTTTCCCGTGTCATCCTTCTCGTTCGTTGCATCATTAGCTTAACTTCCTATGCTCCTGCACACTTAGACACAGGGATCAGATATCAACAGAACCTAACTTCACTCAGTTGACCACATTAAAACTCACTTAGGGTACTTATAAGACGAAGCAGACGAATGATCAAAGTAACTTGTGTATGAGTTGTTGTGTTCTTGGCTAAATACTTCTTTTATAGACTGTTGAGGGTGGCCAATCACCCTAGGGCGCCTCTAATCTCTAAAACTCAATACAATGTGCAAGCAGTGCTTTCTATCTGCTTGAAGGCGCCCTTAATTCCATCTAAGGCACCCTCAATCAATCTGAGGCATCTCCAATCCATTGTTTGACAAAGTAATCTTTAGAGGCCATAACTTTTGATTCCGAACTCGGAATCAGGATCTGTCAATGGCCACACGTCCAGAATTCAAATATCTATATATAAGTATAAAACATAAAGTTAGAAAAATATAGACATGAATAGTTTATAAATGTTTATGAGTTAAATCCTATCTTCCCAAGATTCGGATCTAGTCATGGTCTCAACTTAGACATCCGAAATGCCTCTATCCTACAGTGACTCACCCTCACTAGATCTCTATCCTATAGTGACTACCTCACTTACCACTTACCTCCACTTACCTCCACTTACCAATTATGCACAAAAATAAAAATATTAAAAACAAGGAAAGAAATGCAGAAATAAAAAGCAAGAGAAATGATAAAGCAAGCTATAAACAAAAATAAAGAAAAATGTTTAGACTAGATAAATTGTTTATGGACTAATGTTAATGTGAACAATCCCCAAGAATGATGCCAAAAATTTAATGTGTTATATGCAAGGGCATGATGATGTCATTGTTGGGGCAATCTATGGTCCGAAGTGACCATGTGTTTTGATGTTTTGGCATGATGTTTTGTGTCCATGATGTATTTGAGTGACCATGATGTTTTGTGTTTTAAGTTTGGTTTACCCTTGTGTTTTGATATGTGTATTTGAGTATGCAGGTCTTGTAGGATACACATGTACTCAGATGGACGGCTTCGGGTATGGTGAAGGATGGCATGGAGTTAATCCGTGGACTTGTGTGCGCATACGAGGGACCATGGATATGTTGGAAACGGAATGGCTAGAGAGGGGGGGTGAATATAGCCAATCACTTTTCTCTTTGGCAAGTAACAAGTTTCTGCACTTAATCTTATCAGTAGCACAGCGGAAGAAATAAAGCAACAAAGCAGTGCAGTAAACCAAAGTGGAAACCGAAAACAAACAATCACAATTAGCAAGATCGCTAACAAGGAGGGTTTACAAGATTCGGGGATAACTTGCCCCTACTCCTTGGCGTGCCCTTAAGGTGGGCGATCCCTTGATCGTCGGCAGATCAAGCCCCGGTTATCACCGGATATGAAGCAACCTCCTTCTCGGTGGAGAAACCTCTCCATAGCGTTTCAATCACAGATAAATGTTTAAGCTCAATGAAATAACATGAAGGATCTTACTCAAGCACTCAGCAAGGACAAGAACACAGCAAGCTTCCTTGAGCTCCACCCAGTGGCGATTTCACGCAAGAACCCTTCTTCGTGTCTTCCCACTGTCGGACTCTCAGCTCCTTGTTCTCTCCTTCAAGCACTCAAGTAATGGATGATTGCTTCTCGAAAATCAGTAGCTTGCTCAAGATGATGAAACTTCAAGAACGCAGCAAGCTTGTTGTGGAGAACTCAAGGCGCAGCAAGAAGACAGTTTCAAAAACCTCTGCTTCCACGAAGCCATCTTCCGCCCTTTTGATCATCCACACAGCACCAGGTGACAACATCCTCCGTAGCCTCTAGCTACCACGCTGCCAACGCCAGCTACCACTGAGCCCTCTCTGGTCTTCCTGAGATCCCCTCAGCCAAGCCCCAGTCTCGGCTCTAGTCTGCAGCTCGGCCGTTGCAACCTGAAATGGAGAATCGGATAAACCTACTCCAAGGAAAGCCTCCTTTGACCTCTCCTTGAGTGTTTGAATCCTCCTCTGTCACCTGCAGCTTAATCAGAGTGTTAGAGCAGTATATCACACAGTAAATCAAATATCAGATGTAAGTGGCAGTAAATCGGATACGTTCAGACGCGATCAGATCGTCTGACAGTGCATTTGAATTAAAGTGATCGATCACCGGACCGATCAGAGCTACCCCTGATCGGTCACCAGACCGATCAGGCTAGATCCAGATCGATCAGGCTCCGTCCTGATCGATCCCCAACGCTCGATTAGAAATCGCGATTTCTTTGGGACTCTCCTGGACCGATCACCAGATCGATCCTAGGCTGTGGATCGATCACCCGAACGATCCACCCCTTTCTTGGGCGATTTTGAGCTTCGCAGTCCAGACCTCCTGATCGGTCACCAGACCGATCAGATCATGACCAGACCGATCAGGACGGAGCCTGATCGATCATAGTGAGGAACCTGCGACGCTGGATCGTTCTCCGAAACGATCTGCACAGTGATCCTGATCGGTCTTCAGACCGATCAGGTTCAGATCAGCAAGGGAACTCAACCTCAACTGTTCGCTCCCTAATCGGTCACCCGACCGATCAGGAGCCAAGAAGTAGGCGAAACACACACACTCCCTGATCGGTCACCGGATCGATCAGGAGCAGCACAGTAGGTTCCCAACCTCACTGTGTGCTCCCTGATCGGTCACCAGACCGATCAGTCGTTGCTGGATCGGTCACCAGACCGATCCACAACAGGGCAGCGTGCCAGCTTCCCTGACCGATCACCAGACCGATCCAGGGACGTAAACTCAGCCCTCCAAGCTAAGTTCTCTTCCACCTTAGCCCTCCAAGCTAAGGATTTTTCACCTAACCCTCCAAGTTGGGAATTTGCACCTAACCCTCCAAGTTAGGACTTTTCACCTAGCCCTCCAAGCTAGGACTTTTCACCTAGCCCTCCAAGCTAGGACTTTTCACCCAACTCTTCCGGATTAGGACTTTCCAAACCTAGCCCTCCAAGCTAGGCACCTGACCCTCCAAGCCAGGACTTTTCACCTAATTCTCCAGGATGGGAATTTGCACCTAACCCTCCAAGTTAGGACTTTCACCTAGCCCTCCAAGTTAGGACTTTCACCTAGCCCTCCAAGTTAGGACTTTTCCAACACCTAGCCCTTCAGACTAAGATTTTCAACACCTAACCCTCCAGGTTAGGATTTTTCAACACTTAGTCCTCCAGACTAGGATTTTCCAAACCATGCCTGATCCCCTATCAGGACTTAAACACAATCATCATAATCATCAACCTAAACTTAAATCGGTGTCAACACCAAAACAACAATCAGGGCCAGACTGCATCAACAATCTCCCCCGTTTTGTTGTTTGACAACCCGATCTAAGTTTAGGGATTCTCAATCCATTTCCTCCAATCTAGAATCATAGGGGAATCAGGATCCTCCCCCTACAACATGATCAACCTAAACTTAACCAACCAACACTCTCCCCCTTTGTCGAACACCGAAAAGGGGCTAGAAGGGCTGATAAGTTTAAACCATACTCCCCCTCAACCCTAAGGGTATCTCAAATCAACAAGAATATGATTGACCATTGATAATCATACGATCACATATGGCAAAAAGATATCAAATGGCTAAACAGGCATATGTATCATATGAGCATCGTGGCATAGACATGAACATAGCAATGTAGCAAGCATGCAAATAACATAGCATATCATCAACAAGTATCGACAATAAGCATACTATCATGAAATAAAAGCATAATCATGGCAATATAGAACGAATGCAAATAGTAGTCATCATAGCATCAACAAGTAGTAGGATAAAACATGCATCAGCATCATAAAGAGTAGGTCATAAAATATCCTAAGACACAACATGATGCAAGTCACAGGCATCGAAATCCAGAGACGTGTGGCACAAAGCCACACTAAGCAAGTCAAGGGCATACAACCCAAAAGTCAAACAGGTCAAGTACACACATCATGAAAAGAGACAACAAACATCCAAGCTCAATGATCAGCGGGTGGGTCGTCATCGTGCATAAGGTCATCCATCGTCGCATCAGTAGGAGCAAAGGACCCTGGTGCAGTACTCGATGAAGGTGCACCTCCTGGAAATGTGTGGCTGCGCCACTCATCATACCATGTCTGCTGGAGGGCACAGGTCCCAGAGACGTCAGTCTCAATCGCTGTCAATCTGTGCTCAATAGAGCTGAACCGTGATCGGGTCTCCACGCGGTAAGCCTCTCGCAACTGAAAATCCTGCTGGAAGGTCTGATCCAGCTCCGCGATCTGCCAGCGAAGATCTGGCTAGGGCTCATCGTCAGACTCAGCAGCAGCAGCAGGAGCCTCATGAGGTGCCTGAAAATGTGGTGCTTCGCCAGGCAGCTCACCAAGTCCGCGTCAATCCTTCCACACCAAGACCCCATCACGCTCACGAATGATAATACCAAACTTCGCAAAAGCTCGCCGACCCAAACGACAATCTTGCTTAACCATGGGCATGGTCCTGCCTTTGGTGACATCAACACCAACTGACATAAGCCAATCAGTGATGATATGACCAAAAGGCATATAAACCGTGCGACGGCTAGGCTCACGGTAGGATAGGATAGACTGAAAAATGCTCTCCATGATATCAAAGTCCATCCGGCAATGCATGCCGTAGAGCATGAGGCAGTGGTAGGGTCGGATCTCGGCCAACGGCTTTGAAGTAATGGGTAAGATGCAATTTGTGATGATCTTGAAAAGGACATAATCAGCTGGAGCAAGGCGGAGGGCTGCAAAAGTAGGGAAAACTGGACCCAATTCGTCAAGCCCGGCAAGGTGAGGATGACCAAAGAAGTGCTGATAGATAGAGTCGGGGGTAACATCTGCGAACGGGACCAGCAGAGGATCAGGGAGCTCTGGATCAATCGAATAGAGGTTAGGTGATCGTCGACCACCTAAGTATTCGGCTAAAATCTCATATGAAAAGTCCAGATTCATTTTCCCGACACGAGTAGTGAACTCGAAACCCCCTTGAGGACCTTGTTGTAGGTTGTTGTAGAATTCAGAGACTAGGTCGTAATTTATGGTCCGTTCCAAGGAAAGAAGAAAACCCAAATTGTAGTAAGTGACAATCTCCATGACAGAGGGGCAGTACTCAGTTAGGAAGGGAACATCAATGGATCGACAGGGTAATAGTTTGAAGGTCCTTGCTTGAAAGGCCTGTTCACAAGCCGCATTCGGGAATCGGGAGCTGGAAGAAGGCTGTGGCCTTCTGGAAGGGGCAGAGGAGGAAGGGGCTTTCCCCCTCGTGCTGCCCTCAGCAGCTTCCTTGCCCTTGGAAGACTTTCTAAAGGGTTGAATTGGTCATACACATGATTTAATCAATTTGAGCAAGATGAACATAGATTGAATCACACATTGATCATACCAAATAAGACCCAATCATAGAATACAACCAAGACATAATGATCAAGAGACACATTTGGATTAAGATTTGATCATGGACATAAGGCGAGAAAATGAGGTCACAGCCAAGATCATAGGGTCACGGTACAACAGCAAGAACAAGAGCAAAACCAAAATATGATTAGCTTCACAATATAATCCATGACATGACTCGAAGGGAGAAGTTAAGGCAAAACTCACTTTGGTGCCATTGGTGTCATTCTTGGAAGTTGAGAGGAAGAAAACGTGCGCAGGAAGAGACTCCCGGCGCAAGAACTGGTCGTAAGGTCGTTCCGCGAGAGAGGGGCGTCACGGGACTCGGAAGATCTCCTCAGATCCGCAAGAGCACACTCGCAAGAGGAAGGGGAAGGCACTGAGGAGTTTTCGCACGAAGCAAAGGGTGCGCGAGTGGGAGGTTTCGGCGCTAGGGTTCGGCTGATAAGAGATTGTCGCGAAGTTAATCGGTTGGTGGATCGGTCCACCAACCAGAATTTAATGCGTCTGAACGGATCACCGTTCGATCTGATCGCACCCACACCGATCAGGCTACAGCCTGATCGGACTGACCGGATCCTGATCGGTCGGATGACCGATCAAACGCGCTCCTGATCGGTCGGGTGACCGATCAGGACACGAACAGTAGGATCCGGAGAGAAACCTCTGAGCTCCCTGATCGGTCTGTGGACCGATCCCCACAGGGTGCCAGATCGATCTGGGGACCGATCCAGGCTAGCTCAGTATACTTAGTCAAATTTTTGGAAGGTGACTGCTGCCCCTTTGATCGGTCTGTGGACCGATCGTTACAGGATGGAGCCAGATCGGTCCGGAGACCGGTCAGCCCTAGGCCTGATCGGTCCGGTGACCGATCAGGGTTCCTGATATTCCCTGATACGAACTGAAATGTTCAGTTTCAGAATTTCTGAAACTTTCCAACGAGATCTGGTGAAGTTTATCAAACTTGGACATGATCTCATGACTAGAATTGATCCCTGAACAAGAATCAAAAGTCCTTATAGGTTCAACAATCACTTTGATCCATCCAAATGGAGTCAAACTCAATCAACAATCATTCAAGCAATTTCAACTAAGTTTGTATCAAATCCAATGTTCCAATCAAGTTTCCTTGATTGGAATGTCCAAGTATGATCATGGAGCCAAATACACATATGTTATGCATTGGTTTTCCCCATACTTGGTCACCACCGTGATTATTATCTCGTCAACTTAATTTCTCAAGGGATGCAATGACATTTTGAGAAATTTAGTTGAACCTAACATCTCACCCCATATCTAGCAAACAAAAACGTTTTGGTAACCCTTATAATTTGTGTGAGATGTCCCCAAAGTTACCCAATTGTTCCCCAACAATTTGAAATAATCATAGAGGGTTTGAATGCAAATAGAAAAACTATGAAGCGTGACACATTCCCAACTCCCGTCTTAGAAAACTAAATTCATTTTCGGGAAGTGGTTTAGTGAAAATGTCGGCTAGGTTTGATTTGGACTCTACATGTGAGAGTACAATATCTCCCCTAGCTACATGATCCCTAATGAAGTGGTGTCTTACTTCAATGTGTTTGGTCCTAGAGTGATGGACTGGATTTTTGGTCAGATTGATTGTGCTAATGTTATCACATAACACTTGCACACCCGTGTAACTCAATCCATAGTCCTCTAAAGTATGTATCATCCACAACAACTGTGATACACTCTCTCCCATGGCGATATATTTTGCCTCGGTCGTGGAGAGAGCAACGCAATGTTGCTTCCGACTTGACCAACTTACTAAGGACGAACCTAAGAATTGGCAACCCCCACTTGTGCTCTTCCGGTCCAACTTACATCCAGCGTAGTCGGAATCCGTGTAGCCAATCAAATCAAAAGATTCGGTACGGGGGTACCAAAGACCTACACCAATTGTGCCCTTGAGATATCTCAAAATTCACTTAACAACGATTAAGTGAGATTCCCTGGCACAAACTTGATACCTAGCGCACATACCTACAGCAAATAGTATATCAGGTCGACTAGCTGTAAGGTATAGCAGACTACCTATCATACTTCGATATTGAGTTAAATCAACGGGTTTACCACTCTCATCATTGTCTAATCTTGTGTTTGTCGCCATGGGAGTGGTTACCTCTTTTGAATCACTCATATTGAATTTTCGAAGCATTTCTTGTGTATACTTTGATTGGTGGACATGGATACCATCGCGAGTTTGCTTGATTTCAAGTCCAAGGAAGAAAGTCAACTCTCCCACTAGACTCATTTCAAACTCACTCTCCATGTATCCAATGAACTCATTTAAATAGCCCTTATTGTTTGAGCCACAGATTATGTCATCAACATATACTTGGGCTACAAAAATATTGTCACCATCTCTTCGTAGAAATAGTGTAGGGTCTATTTGGCCTCTAACGAAGCCCTTGTCAATCAAGAATGTTGACAACCGCTCATATCAAGCCCGGGGTGCTTGTTTAAGGCCATAAAGTGCCTTTTTGAGCTTGAACACGTGGTTTGGGAATTCGGTACTCTCAAACCCTGGAGGTTGTTCGACGTAGACCTCTTCTCGAATTAAACCATTTAAAAAGGCCGATTTGACGTCCATTTGATATAATTTGAAACCACGATGTGCTGCAAATGCAAGCATCAATCGGATGGACTCTAATCGTGCCACAGGAGCATAAGTCTCATCATAATCAAGGCCTTCAACTTGTTTCTAATGATTTCTCCCTTATGGTTCAATTTGTTCTTGAATACCCATTTGGTTCCAATAATGGTGGTCTTCTTGGGTCTAGTTTCTAAGTCCCAAACTTGACTCCTTTCGAATTGACCTAGTTCATCTTGCATTGCAATGATCCAATCGGGATCATTTAATGCTTCATCAATTTTCCTAGGTTCAATTTCGGAAATTAGGGCAACTTCATTAGCCTCATTCCGGAAGAATGATCTAGTTCTAACCCCCTGATGGATGTCTCCAACAATCTGGTCCTGGGGATGACTAGAGGCTATCTAGTTTGCCTAGGAGTTGGTGGTGCTTCTTGAACGGGTTCACCGGACACAAGTTCAGCCTCAGGATCCGGCTGATCAATGGGTTGTCTAGGTTCACCGTCATCAGACTCATCACCATCAACAACACTCGGAGTTTCATTCAAACTCAGTCTCCTAAGTTCGAGTTGAACTCCTTCTACATTTTCTGATTGGTCACTTGATTTTGGAACTTCTTCAAAGACCACATCAGAAGACTCTTCAACTAATCTAGAATTCTTGTTGTAGACTCGATAGGCTTTGCTAACGAGGGAGTACCCGACTAGTATCCCTTCATCAGCCTTTGCCGTGAACTTTCCAAGGTGGTCCTTGGTGTTTAGGATGAACACCTTACAACCAAACACCCTAAGGTGTTTAACCGTAGGTGGTTTCCCAAACCAAAGTTCATGGGGAGTCTTTCCTAGAAACCTATGAATGAGGACTCTATTTTGCACATAGCAAGCCGTATTTACAGCTTCAGCCCATAAGTAACTCGGGAGTGAGTACTCATTAAGCATGCTTCGTGCAGCCTCTTGAAGTACACGGTTCTTCCTCTCTACAACACCATTTTGTTGTGGTGTTCTAGGAGTAGAGAACTCATGCTTATAACCTCTATCTTGACAAAATTCTAAAAACCTTTGATTTTGAAATTCACCTCCATGATCACTTCTAATTGTCTTAATGGTTGATGATTTTTCATTTTCAACTCTTCTACAAAAAGAAATGAAAACATCTAAGGTTTGGTCCTTAAATTTTAAAAAGTAAGTCCATGTATATCTAGTAAAATCATCAATGATCACAAAGCAATATCTACTTCCATTCAATGATATGATGGTACTACAATCAAATAGATCCATATGAAGTAAATCTAATGCATTGGAGGTACTTACAGCGCTTTTACCTTTATGTGCAGATTTTGTTTGCTTACCCATTTGACATGCATCACAAAGTTTGTCTTTTTCATACTTGATGCTCGGTAAGTCACGGACTAGTCCCTTGTTGGCCAACTTCCGGATGTTCTTCATGCTCACATGTGCTAGCCTCCGGTGCCAAAGGGTGGACTCTTCTTCTTTTGACATGAAACACTTAGCAGAAACATTAGTAGCACTTTTAAATGAAACTTGATAAATATTGTCTACTCTTGTTCCTACTAGTACTGTGTCCAAGGTGTCATTGTGTCTAACTAGACATTGACTTGGTTGGAAGTCAATTGTGTAACCCGTGTCACACAATTGACTCACACTTAGGAGATTAAATTTCATCCCCTTGACTAGAAGGACATTTGAAATTCTAAGACATTCGGATATTTGAATGTCTCCTATTCCTATGACCTTAAGACTACCATTGTTACCAAATGATACATTACCTCTACTTTTCTTGTGAAGTGTGGTAAACAATGATCTATCCCCGGTCATGTGTTTGGAGCATCCACTATCAACAAACCAAGTTGATAGATGCTCCCCCTCAATCATAACCTACACAATTCGAAAAATAGAAGTTTTAGGTACCCAAACCTTGGGACCTAAAGCATCAACTAAACATGACTTAGGCACCCATGCCTTGACAACTTTCTTTTGAGTCTTGGGTGTCCTAGATTGTCTCTTGTCAGTCCTAGACATGAGAGACACAAATGAGGGTTCTTTGGGTCGGTAACCAATACGGCCCTATTGTAAACTGCCCTTTGGGCATTTAGGATCATATCTAGAGTCTTAGAGCTAGTTGAGAACTTCCCAAGAATATTCTTGAGCTTCTCAACCTCACTCTTCAATGATTTGTTCTCTTCTACTAACAAGTTATCATGCAAAACATTTACTTCCTCAACCTTAGAGGATTTCAAATTTACAATCTCATGTTTCAAAGATTTAATTTCATCTTCTAGTAATTCGACATGCAAATCATCAATGTTATCATCTCTAGATGCCTTCAATTGATCATTTCTAATTGCAATGCTTTAACCTTATTCTTGGACTTTTTAAGCATACTAGTTAAACATGCAATTGCCCTATAACACTTTTCAAGCTCGGGAGAAGTTACCTCTTCATCATCCGAAGATGATGAAGCCGCGTTTGAGGAGCTTGAAGATTCACCACTGCTCTCCTCTCCAAGAGTCATAAGTGTCACATGCCTTGTGCTCTTCTCGTCCTTCTCTTCATCGGATGAGCTAGAAGATGACTCATCCCAAGTGGCCTTCAGGGCCTTCTTCTTCTTCTTGGATTTTTCTTCTTTCCTCTTGGATTTCTCCTCCTTCTACTTAAGCTTTGGACATTCATTCTTGAAATGCCCTTTCCTACCACACTCAAAGCAAGAGGCATTAGTCTTATCAAGTTTGGATTCACTAGAGTTACCTCTACCCTTGAAACGTCGATCCCTTCGCATCATCCTTCGCACGAAGTTCGCCATTTCGATGAAGAGGAGTCACTGCCATCTTCTTCGGAATAGGACTCGGATTCGGAAGAGGATGAAGATGAAGAGACTTCCTTCTCCTTCTTCTTCTCCTTCTTCTTCTTGTTGGTTCGATCCCCTGCAACTAAGGCAATCCCCTTCTCCTTGGGGCCTTTGTTAGCCATCTCATGCAATTCCATCTCACAAAATAAATCATCTAACTTTACAATAGATAAATCCTTGGATACTTTGTAGGCATCCACCATGGATGACCACAAAGCATTCCTTGGAAATGCTTTCAAGACATACCTCACAAGGTCGCGATTCTCGACCTTTTCATCAATTGAATGAAGTCCATTGAGGACTTCCTTGAACCGGCTATGAAGCTCACTTACCGACTCATTCTCCTTCATGGAGAGATTTTGGAGTTATTGAGGAACAAGTCCCTCTTTGCAATTCTTGAGTCCCGGGTGCCCTCGTGAAGCTCAATGAGTTTGTTCCACAAGTCCTTTGCACTTGTGAAAGGTCCAACCTTGATGAGTTGGTCTTTGTTCATGCCACATTGTAGAGTGACAACCGCCTTTGCGTCGGCTTCACTTTTTCGTGTTTGTTCGGCAGTCCACCGTGAAGACTCGAGTTCTTTGCCTTCATCATCCTTAGGAGGGGTGAATCCCTCCTTCACCGCGAACCAAGTATGGATATCCATCTTCAAATACTATTCCATCTTTGATCTCCAATATTGAAAGTCGGCGCCATCAAAGAATGGAGGTCGGGTGGTGGAGAAGCCTTCTCTCAAAGCCATCTTGTTGAAAACTCTCGGATGTTAAGCCGTGTACAGAGCCCCAAGCTCTGATACCACTTGTTGGAAACGGGATGGCTAGAGAGGGGGGGTGAATATAGCCAATCACTTTTCTCTTTGGCAAGTAACAAGTTTCTGCACTTAATCTTATCAGTAGCACAGCGGAAGAAATAAAGCAACAAAGCAGTGCAGTAAACCAAAGTGGAAACCGAAAACAAACAATCACAATTAGCAAGATCGCTAACAAGGAGGGTTTACAAGGTTCGGGGATAACTTGCCCCTACTCCTTGGCGTGCCCTTAAGGTGGGCGATCCCTTGATCGTCGGCAGATCAAGCCCCGGTTATCACCGGATATGAAGCAACCTCCTTCTCGGTGGAGAAACCTCTCTACAGCGTTTCAATCACAGATAAATGTTTAAGCTCAATGAAACAACAAGAAGGATCTTACTCAAGCACTCAGCAAGGACAAGAACACAGCAAGCTTCCCTGAGCTCCACCTAGTGGCGATCTCACGCAAGAACCCTTCTTCGTGTCTTCCCACTGTCGGACTCCCAGCTCCTTGTTCTCTCCTTCAAGCACTCAAGTAATGGATGATTGCTTCTCGAAAATCAGTAGCTTGCTCAAGATGATGAAACTTCAAGAACGCAGCAAGCTTGTTGTGGAGAACTCAAGGCGCAGCAAGAAGACAGTTTCAAAAACCTCTGCTTCCACGAAGCCATCTTCCACCCTTTTGATCATCCACACAGCACCAGGTGACAACATCCTCCGTAGCCTCCAGCTACCACTGAGCCTTCTCTGGTCTTCCTGAGATCCCCTCAGCCAAGCCCCAGTCTCGGCTCCAGTCTGCAGCTCGGCCGTTGCAACCTGAAATGGAGAATCGGACAAACCTGCTCCAAGGAAAGCCTCCTTTGACCTCTCCTTGAGTGTTTGAATCCTCCCGTCACCTGCAGCTCAATCAGAGTGTTAGAGCAGCATATCACACAGTAAATCAAATATCAGATGTAAGTGGCAGCAAATCGGATACGTTCAGACGCGATCAGAGCGTCTGACAGTGCATTTGAATTAAAGTGATCGGTCACCGGACCGATCAGAGCTACCCCTGATCGGTCACCGGACCGATCAGAGCTACCCCTAATCGGTCACCAGACCGATCAGGCAAGATCCAGATCGATCAGGCTCCGTCCTGATCGATCCCAACGCTCGATTAGAAATCGCGATTTCTTTGGGACTCTCCTGGACCGATCACCAGACCGATCCCAGGCTGTGGATCGATCACCCGAACGATCCACCCCTTTCTTGGGCGATTTCTGAGCTTCGCAGTCCAGACCTCCTGATCGGTCACCAGACCGATCAGGCAGCCTCCTGATCGGTCACCAGACCGATCAGATCATGACCAGACCGATCAGGACGGAGCCTGATCGATCATAGTGAGGAACCTGCGACGCTGGATCGTTCTCCGGAACGATCTGCACAGTGATTCTGATCGGTCTTCAGACCGATCAGGTTCAGATCAGCAAGGGAACTCAACCTCAACTGTTCGCTCCCTGATCGGTCACCCGACCGATCAGGAGCCAAGCAGTAGGTGAAACACACACACTCCCTGATCGGTCACCGGATCGATCAGGAGCAGCACAGTAGGTTCCCAACCTCACTGTGTGCTCCCTGATCGGTCACCAGACCGATCAGTCGTTGCTGGATCGGTCACCAGACCGATCCACAACAGGGCAGCGTGCCAGCTTCCCTGACCGATCACCAGACCGATCCAGGGACGTAAACTTAGCCCTCCAAGCTAAGTTCTCTTCCACCTTAGCCCTCCAAGCTAAGGATTTTTCACCTAACCCTCCAAGTTGGGAATTTGCACCTAACCCTCCAAGTTAGGACTTTTCACCTAGCCCTCCAAGCTAGGACTTTTCACCCAACTCTCCGGATAGGACTTTCCACCAGCCCTCCAACTAGGACCTGATCCAAGCCAGGACTTTCACCTAACTCCAGATGGAATTTGCACCTAACCCTCCAAGTAAGACTTTTCACCTAGCCTCCAAGCTAGGACTTTTCACCCAACCCTCCGAATTAGGACTTTCCACCTAGCCCTCCAAGCTAGGATTTTCACACCTAACCCTCCAGTTAGGATTTTCCAACACCTAGCCCTCCAGACTAGGATTTTCGAAACCATGCCTGATCCCCTATCAGGACTTAAACACAATCATCATAATCATCAACCTAAACTTAAATCGGTGTCAACACCAAAACAACAATCAGGGTCACACTGCATCAACAGGATATAGCAGGGATGATGAGCCGAGGGAAGCAGATTTCGAGGCGTACATGAAGGATGGCATGGAGGCAAGCTGAGGGCTTGTGTGCGTATCTGAGGGACGAGGGCCAAAGTCGAAGAGGGCTTGAAGGCAACAAGTCAAGGCTACTAGAGTAGGGACGTTGAGCCGAAGGACACGGACTTCGAGGAATGTGTGAAGGATGGCATGGAGGCAAGCCAGGGCTTGTGTGCGCATCTAAGGGACGGGAGTCGAAGACGAAGAGGACGCAAAGACAATAGATCAAGGCTGCTGGTGAAGAGTCAGCTGAGTCGTGAGGGTTCGAGTGCTAAGTGAATTGTACTCGGAACATCCTAGGGTTCGAGTGCTGAGAGAAATGTATTCGAGAAGGGAAAACCTTAGGTGGGGATGTGGACCAGTCGACTGGTGTCTGGGCATTCGACTGGTAATGCCACAGAAAAATTAATCGACTGCTAATGTGCAGTCGACTGGTGGTGGCTGGAAATTCGAACGTTGAGCTTGCAATGGTCGAATTTGGGTGGGACCAGTCGACTAGTAGTGGTCTTCTCAGCCTAGAGCACTATTTAAAGGGGCTCGGTTTTGGCTGAGAGGTTTTGATGAAATGAGCTTGGCTAGAGCTCATTAGTAGTCTTTGTTGCTTAGAGGTGAAGTTTGATTTATGGCGAGGTTTCTCCACCCACAAGGAGCTACACGAGCTAGCCAGAGGTCATCCGGGGAGTCATCCACCGACTGATCGGGATCGTCCACCTTACGGACAGCCGTGGAGTAGGAGCGTCATCTCCAAACCATGTAAATGTTTGGTGTTAGCGTTTGATTGTTTACATTGTTTATAGTTCCGCTTGCGCACGCTAACATTGTAGGTAGAAAAATCGAATAAAACCTATTCACCCCCCCCCCTCTAGCTTGACGATCACGGTCCTAACAAGTGGTATCAGAGTCGGGGTCACTCATCTACGGACTAATCGTTGGGAGAGCAAAAGGTGCTAGAGAGAGATGGAGTCGGAAGGTCCACTAGGATGGGTTATTCGAATTCCACCTTCATACGATCGAGATGATTTCGACTATTGGAGGAAGCGGTTGGAGACGTGGTTTCAAATGGATTGGAATCATTGGACCGCATTGGAAGTGCCACTCGAAGCTCCAATGGAAAAGAAGGGAAAGCGCCTCCGACCTCGATATTGGACCAAGAATCAAACGGAAGAAGCGGAGGCGGATAAGGAGGTAACTAGAATTGTATTGAATTTATTATCTTCACATATTGTCTCAAATGTAGGAGAGTACAAAATGCATATGAGCTATGGAGGACAAGAACAAGAGTCAAGGACAAGAAGAAGAAGAGTCCAAGGAAAAGGACCAATTGAAAGTTGAGTCAAGTTCAACATCCGAAGAGGAGGAGAGAGTTGAATCTTCTACATCTTCAAGTAAGGAAGAAATAGAAGAAGTCTCCACTTCAAGGATTGAGGGGGAGGAGACACCGTCCTCAATACCAGAGCAAGAATTAGCTTCCACCTCCACCAAAGCAAAATCAAAGGATCACATATTTGCTTTGGGTGCAATCAAAAGGGACACTACAAGGACAAGTGTCCATTGGGTAAGAAAAAGGAGGTAAACCCTAAACTCAATTCAAATAATTTGAATACTAACATGAGTGGTAGGGATGGAGCAAAGAAGGATAAGAAGCATATCATTTGTAGCGGCCCCGACCTCTCTGGTCCCCGCAGGAAACCCTCTAGGTCGGTGACCCTACGGTTTTTTATGTAACGACACGGCCCCTCTAGCCCCATCAAGCGGCTCTCTAGGCCGTGCCTTACGGTCTTCCCACTCCCGACAGTGGCTTTTTGCCTTCCCCAGATTCGAACCCTAGACCTCCAAGACAAGTACAAAGGCTCCTTGAATCTGGTAGCCAAGTGAGCGTAGAGAGCCGCTTGATGGGGCTAGAGGGGCCGTGTCGCTACACAAAAAGGCACCTTTTTATGTAGCGACATGACCCCTCTAGCCCCATCAGGCGGCTCTCTAGGTCATGCCCTACGGTCTTCCCACACCCGGTGGTGGCTTTTTGCCTTCCCCAGATTCGAACCCTAGACCTCCGGGATAAGTACTAAAGTTCCTTGAATCTGGTAGCCAAGTGAGCGCGATACGAGATTCAAGGAACTTTAGTACTTGTCCCAGAGGTCTAGGGTTCGAATCTGGGGAAGGAAAAAACCCACCGTTGGGTGTGGGAAGACCGTAGGGAATGACCTAGAGAGCCGCCTGATGGGGCTTGAGGGGCCATGTTGCTACATAAAAAGGCATCTTTTTATGTAGCGACACGACCCCTTTAGCCCCATCAGGCGTCTCTCTAGGTCATGCCCTACGGTCTTCCAACTCCCGGCAGTAGGTTTTTGCCTTCCCCAGATTCGAACCCTAGACCTCCAGGACAAGTACAAAGGCTCTTTGAATCTGGTAGCCAAGTGAGCGCGGCTACCAAATTCAAGGAACTTTAGTACTTGTCCCGGAGGTCTAGGGTTCGAATCTGGGGAAGACAAAAATCCACTGCCGGGTGTGGGAAGACCGTAGGGCATGACTTAGAGAGCCGCCTGATGGGGCTAGAGGGGTCGTGCCGCTACATAAAAGGCACCTTTTTATTGTAACGACCCAGCCCCTCGGCCCCTTTGGCGTCCCCTTATGTCGTCAACCGACGACCATCGACCGTGTCGTTCAACCAGCGACCATCGGTCGTGTCGTTACTCACTAGGTCTTTCCATCCCTGGCCAGTGGATTTTTGCCTTCCCCAACATTCGAACTCTAGTGAGTTACGGCACGACCGATGGTCGCCGGTTGAACAACACGGCCGATGGTCGTCGGTTGACGATGTAAGGGGTCGCAAAGGGGCCGCCAAAAATGGAATTAGGTCGCCAAAGGGGCTGTGGGGCCGGGTCGTTATATCATTTGCTTCACATGTGGTGAGCGTGGACACTACCACACCAAGTGCCCAAAGAAAAGAGAAGTCAAGAAGTTGGCGCACTTGAAGAAATTGGAAAAGAAAAGGAGCTCAAGTCAAGGGGGAGCTTCAAAGGTAAAAGGAAAGGTAATTCCTTGTTTAAAATTAAATCCATTTCAAATTCTTATATGTTTGCTAAGAATAATCATGGATTTAGGTATAATGATAGAGATACGGGCAATATTGTAGATCAAAACCCTAGGAAAATTATGTATCATGATAAATCCAAGACCTTTGGACCTAAGGATCAAGGCACAAATCCTAAAAAGGGGAGACATATTCCATTCCTATGAAGGTGGGTAGGTCTAGGAATGTCCAAGGAGGACATGTTGATTCTAGGTTTGAGAACCTAGAAAGGGAAAAGCTTGATAGGTTAGAGAAAACCCTAGATAGATTCACTATTGGATCTAAGGGTTTAGGTATGGTATTGGGTGGTCTAAAACCAAACAATGATAGATCAGGTATACGATACCGATCTAAGGTCTCCAATGCCAATAAAAAAAATATGCTAGGGTAGCATATAATTATGGCAATGAGGGAAAATCTAAGAATGTCAAGGGAATGCCATTAAAAGGAAAGAAAAAGGACTTAACTAATGACAAGGGTCTTAAGAAGGTTAAGTTTGTAGGTTAAGAGTCATCGGAGGTACACCGGTGTGGTCTTGTGGTTGTGAATGAGTCACCTAGGGATGTGGCTAGGGTTAAGAGCTCAAGGGGGAGCTCTAGGAGTCAAGTTGGGACCCATGGTCTATGGATCCCAGGAGGATTCCTCTCGGAAGTCTAGATTGGTCATATAGTGTGCTAAAGGAGTTGGAGACGGACTTGAGTTTCAATTCTTGGGTTTTGGCACATTGGATTTGAGTTTCATGCATGGAAATATGACATTGGTGTCATATTGCATGAAAGGAGGTTTTTGATGTGTAAATGCCATATAAATCAATGCTAGGGTTGCATTGTGGGTTGGTATGGGCAGAGACATCAAGAGGAGGTCAAAACTATGACTTTAGGTCAAGGTTCAATTGAACGATTTTGCTAGTTTTGGGTTTTGTGTCAATCTTGGGAATGGTGATAGATACATTTTTGAGTGTATTTTTCCCAACTAGATATGGGTACCACAAACCTCTCCACAAAATTTGGAAATTTTTGGAGATTTATGGAATTTCTAGTGCATTTCTGAAATTGGGTCAGAAATGTTGAAATTTAGGTTTTCAGGGTGCCAGTCGACTGGGATAGAGGGCAGTCGACTGGTAAAAGATGATTTTGGTGTTTCAGCAATCAAATGGTGTCAAAATGATGTCAAACAAGTATGTAATCTTATGGGGGGTTAGTACACTGTGTTTATGATCATTCAAGGTTAAAAGATCCAATAAAGGGGGAATTATTGGAGTCTTTTTTATGTATTGCAAAAGGGGAGAAGTGTTGGGTTTAAGTGGGAAATAAACACGCCTTTTCAAGAAATCCTAGGTCTAGGGGGAGCTTAGGTAAAGGAGCATTGTTGCTCATTTGTGGCGTAAGGGGAACCTTGGAGAGGTTCTTAAAAAACCTTTGTAAGTCCAATGTAGGGGGAGTCTTGGAGAGGTTTTAAAAAGTTCGGTTTGGTAAAAGTCCTAACTCTTGGGAAGGTTAGGTGTGGGGATGCCTTGGGATAGGATCCATGCATGTTTTGCATTACATATGCATTGGCGGTGTAAGTCCAAGGTGAAGCCTTGGCAGTGTAAGTCAAAATGGTTGTTAGTATTGTTTTTGTGCTATTTGTTTTTCCCTAACGTATCGTATTGCCAAACATCAAAAAGGGGAGATTGTTGGGGCAATGTATGGTCCGGAGTAACCATGTGTTTTGATGTTTGGGCAAAGGGTTTAAGTTAGGTTTACCCTTGTGTTTTGATATGTGTATATGAGTGTGCAGGTCTTGCAGGAACACATGGACTCAGCTGGACGGCTTCGGGTACGGTGAATCATGGCATGGAGGCAAGCCGTGGGCTTGTGTGCACATCCGAGGGACCATGGATATAGCAGCGATGATGAGCCGAGGGAAGCAGACTTCGAGGCGTACGTGAAGGATGGCTTGGAGGCAAGCCGATGGCTTGTGTGCGCATCTAAGGGACGAGGGCCAATATCGAAGAGGGCTTGAAGGCAACAGGTTAATGCTGCTGGAGCAGGGACGATGATCCGAGGGACGCGGAATTCGAGGCATGCATGAAGGATGACATGGAGGCAAGCTGAGGGCTTGTGTGCACATCTGAGGGATGGGAGCTGAAGTAGAAGAGGGCGCGAAGGTAACAGATCAAGGTTGCTGGTGAAGAGTCAGCTGAGTCGTGAGGGTTCGAGTGCTAAGTGAATTGTACTCGAAAAATCCTAGGGTTTGAGTGCTAAGAGAAATGTACTCGAGAAGGGGAAACCTTAGGTGGGGAAGTGGACCAGTCGACTGGTGTCTGGGCAGTCGACTGGTAATGCCACAGAAAAATTAGTCGACTGCTAATGGGGTAGTCGACTAGTGGTGGTTGGAAATTCGAACGTTAAGCTTGCAACGGTCGAATTTGGGTGGGACCAGTCGACTGGTAATGGACCAGTCGACTGGCAGTGGTCTTCTCAGCCTAGAGCACTATTTAAAGGGGCTCGATTTTGGCTGAGAGGTTTAACGAAATGAGCTTGGTTAGAGTTCATTAGTAGTCTTTGTTGCTTAGAGGTGATGTTTGGTTTGTGGCGAGGTTTCTCCACTCACAAGGAGCTACACGATCAAGCCGGAGGTCATCTGTGGAGTCATTCACTGACGGATCGAGATCGTCCACCTTACGGGCAGCCGTGGAGTAGGAGCGTCATCTCCGAACCACGTAAAGGTTTGGTGTTAGTGTTTGATTGTTTACATTGTTTATAGTTCCACTTGCGCACGCTAACGTTGTAGGTAGAAAAATCGGAGAAAAACAATTCACCCCCCTCTAGCATGACGGTCACGGTCCTAATAGTCATCAAGTAATATAAAAGATTATCGTATTCACAGAGACTGTTGATTAAGCATTTAGTTGAGTCTATAAAGGTAAACTATCTAGACGATCGCATGATTGTTTGTAAATGCTTGTGAGAGAGAGAGAAGGAAAGTGAGAGCAAGTGAGAGGGAGTTGATCTTAGGGGAATGTTGGATGGGTGGAATCTAGGATTTTGATTTCACTACAAGGCTAGTTGATGCTATATAAGTTGTTCATGTTAGGATGTATACTAAAAGTCTAGCTTTTGTATGAACATCTAATTTGGAATAAGAATCACATGGTCTTTGTTTCCATTTTATATTTGATATATATGCTATTGTCCTTTATATTACATTGTAGATAACATTGTGTGTGATGTCACGTAGAAGATCATGATATAAGTTCCTTGCAAAGTATAAGTAGTGGCTTACAACCGAGATGGATTTGGACAAACCAATGGAATGGTTGTAGTGTAATTTGGTATTAGTCTATCTTGATTATAGAATTACACTAGTACACTTTATGTGTATTGAGCAGGACCGATTTGAGATTGTTCGATTTATACTAACTATATAATTGAACAAGACCTCAGGTTATTATGATGTACACACTCTTAATCCCAATATAATAACGGGCATATGTACTTAATATTTTTTCTTTAATTTACCAATGGGCGAGATTTATTCATTAAATCAATAGGCCCGGTAAATTGGGATATAATATTATTTACATGGTGTGTCGTTGATTATAGAAGGAAATCGTGTCCTAATTATTTAGAATGATGATGCCCTCTTGAGGAGCTCATAAAATTCATCATATAAATCCTGCAGGTGGACTTAATCCGACAAGATGATAAGGTTGAGTGGTACTACTCATGGAGTTAAATATTAATTAATTAAATTATCAGTATTTTAATTAATTAATGGACATGTGAGATTAAAAACGCGGGGAGATTATGTACACATAATATGGTAGAGCCCATATTTTATTTTGGGGTTGGTACGGTAGTTTAATGATAACCTATTGTTGGGGCAATCGGCCTAGAGATGATCTGGAGGATTATGATATTTTGATGAGTGGGCAATATAGTTAAGTTAGGATTTGTGTTGTTCTCACATGTGGTACATGAGTGTGCAGGTGTACAGGTACGCATGGACTTGGTTGATGTCTTCAGGTGAAGGATGGCATAGAGGTAAGCTGGAGGCTTACGTGCGTATCCGAGGGACCATTGATAGCAGAGATGATGAGCCGAGGGACGCGGACTTCGAGGCGTACGTGAAGGGTGACATGGAGGCAAGCTGGAGGCTTGCGTGCGCATCTGAGGGACGAGGGCCAAAGATGAAGAGGGCGTAAAGGCAACAGTCAAGACTGCTGGTGAAGAGTCAACTAGGATGAGAGAGGCTGAGTATGAGTGCTTGTACTCAGGGGCTAAGCCGGGAGGGTTTGAGTGCGAGAGAGACTTGTACTCGTGAGTGAAACCCTAGGTTTAGGTGTGTCCCAGTCGACTGACCCAAGGGCAGTCGACTGGTGTTGACTGGAACAGCTAGCAGATTCGAATGTTGTGCTGTAACGGTCGGATTTGAGTGGGACCAGTGGACTGCCCAAGGGGCAGTCGACTGGTAGTGGCTGTTCTAAGATTCGAGCCCTATTTGAAGGGGCTCGTTTCCTACTATCTTTCTCGACGAAATTTGCTTGCGTAAAGTAAGTTAGTAGTCTACTGTGATCAGAGAGCGTTCAAGGTGTTGTGGCGAGGTTTCTCCACCCACAAGGAGCGACAGATCTAGCCGGAGGTTATCCGGGGGTTGATCCACCGAAGGATTCTTGGATTAGTCACCCGACCGGGGTGGATACCAAGTAAATCCAGGTGTTAGCAGTGTTTATTTCTTATTTACTTTGCATATTATTGTTTCCGCTGTGCTAACAATTCTGTAGAGATCAAAACGACGAAGAATTACTATTCACCCCCCCCCTCTAGCACGCCATAAACGATCTTTCAGTTTGTATCAGAGCGAGAACCGCTCTTGATTAGACTAATCGCCGAGGGAGCACTTGCTAGAGGATAAGGGCCATGGAAAACAAGTTGGGTGACGATATCAACTCACCGCCATCATATGAGCATGAAAATTTTGATTATTGGAGAGATTGAATGAAGATGTGGCTCGGGATGGATTGAGAGTGTAGAATGACCATTGAAGACCCATTCGAAATCCCCAAGGACAAGCATGGCAAAAGGCTTCGCCCTAGATATTGGACAAGTGAACAACAAGAACAAGCTAGGGCCAATGAGAAGGTAGTAAATATTTTGATTAATATGTTGTCTAACCATGTTTTGAGTGATATAGGGAAATATTCAAATGCATGCGATTTGTGGAATAAGTTGGAAGAAATTCATAAGAACCCTACATCAACTCAAAGAGTGGAAGAGTTTGAGGAAATCAACTCAAGTATAAAAGAAGATGAAAAAGAAGTTGAATTGCCAAGAAAAGTGGAAGAAGTAAATGGAGAAGAAATGACAACTTCAAGTGTTAAGTCAAGAGAGACCCTCATCCTCACAAGGGCAAGAGACGACTTCCACCTCCATCAAAGCTAAGTCAAGAGAGCATATTATATGCTTTTGTTGCAATAAAAAGGGGCACTACAAGGATAAGTGTCCACAAGGTAAAAAGAGGTAATTCCTAAGCCAAATCCATTCAATTTAAATATAATCTAAGTTATAGGAATGAGGAAGTTCAAAACAAAAGAAAGAGAATTCGGTGCTTCACATGCGGGAGCTTGGGCATTATCACACAAAATGTCCAAGAAGTAAAGAGCTCAAGAAGATGGAGCATCTTAGGAGATGGGAGAAAGAAGAAAGAAAGAGGAGCACTCATCAAGGGGGAGCACCAAGGGTAAGGAAGGTACCCTACTCATGCTTCAAACTTTTCAATGAATGCTCAAAATGTTTGTTTGAATGATAGAATTAATAATAGTTGTGTGCCCATGCGTGTTTTTGGTTTTAAATATCACGATAGAAGTAGAAACAATTTTGTATACCAAAACACCAAGAATTTTATGTTTCATGATAAATCTAGAAATTCTAGAGCTAAGGACCAAGGCATAAACCCTAAGGGAAAGGGGAAAATGTCTAGACAGATAAGTGGACCTAGAAATGATCAAGTTGGGTCTAGTGATCCTAAGGTTAGGAACTTAGAAAAGGAAAACCAAGTTTTAAGAGCAAAACTTGATTGATTGGAAAGAAACCTAGGTAAAATCACTCAAGGGTCCAAGAGAGTGAACATGATATCAAAGGGCCAAGATTATAAGAATGGTAGGCCGAGTTTAGGATACCATTCTAGGAGGGCCAATGTTGATAAAGTATCGTATTCAAGGATGCCCTATAACTATGGTAGAGAGAAAGTCAAAAATGGCAAGGAAAAGCCATTTAAAGGAAAAGAAAAGAACTTGACCAAGGAAAAGGTCTATAGGATTAAGAGAGTAATGGTGGAAGGTCAAGAAGCACCGGAGGAGCACCGGTGTGGTCTTGCTTTTGTAGAAGAGTTACCTAGGGAGGTAATTAGGGCTAGAAGCTCAAGGGAGAGCTTTGAAAGTCAAAATGAGATCCATGGTCAATGGATCTCGGGTGGTTTCCTTCTAGGGGATTGAAAAGGACAATAGAGTGTGCCCAGAGGTTTAAAAGGCTAAGGTTAGTCTTAATCCTAGAGAATTGGCACACTAAAAGGAAAATTATAAGGAAAAAGGTGAAATTGGGGTTTTGATTGAGAAAAATTGATTTTAATGCCTAAATACCATATAACTCGATGCTAAGGATTGATTATGAATAAGTATGGGAGAAAGCATCGAGGTGAGGTCCGAATTAGAACTTTTGGGAAAGGGTTTCATGATACATTCTAGAGAAACTCAAAATTTGTACCAATCATGAGATTTGGGATGACTTTGACTGAAATTATATTTTTCCCAAGAAAATATAGGATCCACAAATATCCCCACAAGATTTCAGAATTTTTGGGAATTTATGGAATTAGTTAGGCATTTCTGAAATTCGGACTAAAAAACTAAAATTCAGAACATCAGACACCAGTTGACTGGCTGGAAGCCAGTCGACTGGCAAAACCCACAGAATGTAATTACGTGATGGCCCAGTCGACTGCCCCAGGGGCAGTCGACTGGTGCGCGGGTTTTATAAAAGGAAAGGGTGCGCCGGGAAAGCCAAACCTAGGGTTTTGGCTGATCATTCCCGGCGATTTTCTCCTCCTCTCAACTCCCCTTGCGAACTAAGCCCCTCTCAAGTCCTAAAATCAGTCCCTAAGGCCTCCTCTAACTCCGATCTACTTCTAGGGTTGGTTAAAAACCTCTTTTCTCAAGCCTTTCTCTCAAAACCGAAAAACATGAAAAAGGCAGTCAAGAGGTATGATGATTTAAGGTTCATTTCTCCATTTAGACTTTGCATTGATACTAATATGATGTTTTGTGTCTGTTTTCTTTGATATTTTCTCTTTTGGGGGGTTATCTTGGTGTGCATGCATGTGTTTGGTATATTAGGGTTGTGTCCAAGCAGTCTAGGGGTGAAGGTTCATCCCGACCAGGCCCCCAAGCTCCAGAGGAGTCACTATTTAGGAGCCGGGAGTGCAAGAAGAGGTTCGAGGAGAATGAGTTTGTTGTGTTGCCTTGTCAGTATCTTAACAAATCCTATTTTGAGGATAAAGCGTCACAAATTATTGAGATGGTGACTCACTTCGGCATAGAACAATTGGTATATTGCCAACATGACATTAACATTGATTTATGCAAGGAGTTCTATGCAAATTTAACTTGTATTGACTCAGATAATAGTATTTATAAATCAAGAGTAGTCGGCGTTACCATTCCTTTCACACCCATGAGTTTAGCTAGTTTCTTAGAGTGTCGGGCGTCCAACAATGTCAACACCTATTTTCCAAATGTCATTGAGCCGCTTGAGTTTGAGAACATTACCATTGATTAGATTCATCTGCACTATTTTAGAAGAAATAGACATGAATCTGAGCGCACCTTTGATGCAAAGCCAATGCGTCCATTTAGCCATGTTCTATATAAGATTGTTGTAGAGTGTATTTTACCCATTGTCACTAAGGGGAGAGCAACGATTCGACTGCCTCACTTAGTGATGATGTATGCTCTTGAGAGACGATTGGACATAGATGTGTCATTGCATGTGTTTGCCTCCATTTGTCATTTTTCCCAGAGTGTCAATGGGAAAATTTATATGCTCTTTTGCCACATGTTGACTGAGTTCTTCCAACTACGATTTGGCATTCGTGTCACCAGTGGTCAGGTTAAACACCTGTCTAAGGAGTATGATCAAATTGACACCCGCCAATTATCCTTGGCAGGGATTGAGTTTAGATAGGGGGCATTTGCTTGGAGGGAGAGCCCAGAGGTCGCTGATGCAGATGAGGGGCCCGTCGAGCTGGTCACCCGAGCAGAGATTGCCCAGCTTCAGGCAGATGTTCACGCCATTCGCGAGGACATTCACAGATGCCAACAGACGGAGCAGAGGCTTGAAGCAAAAGTTGATAGGATGACCAACCGTCAAGATGAGATGTACGAGATGATGCAGCAGTGGCATCTCGCCTATCAGGCTCCTCCTCCTCCTCCCTCTGGTGGTGATGATCACATGTACTTCTGACCAGTGGATGCAACTGTTGAGAGTGATTCCAGTGTTGAGAGTGTTTTGACTTGATGTTTTCTTATACCTCTCAAACGCTTTATAGTCTGATGTCTGTATTTGGATGTTTTCAGGGCTTTATGTTTTGGGCCCTAGACGTTATTTTAGGTCATATGTTATGGCTATGCCTATGTTTGATGCATGAACTATCCATGGGTTACTTCATTGTGTAAATTTATGACATGTGTCTTATTTCATTAGTTTCTAGTTGGCTTGTGTACTTTTATCATGCTCAATGATGCTTTAAATATTGCTTGAATATCTTTAAATGTTAATGGGTGGTTCTTGAACTCAACCGATTCGCTGCCACTTTCCTCTGATATTTGATATGCTGTTTGATTTGCTGCTCTAATACTCTGAGTAAGTTTTAGGTGACAGGGGAGGATTCAAACACTCAAGGAGAAGTCAAAGAGAGTTTTCCTTGGAGCAGGTTTGTCCATTTTCCCATCTCAGGTTGCAACGGTGAGCTGCAGACTGGAGCGGAGACTGGAGCTTGACTGAGGGAAGCTCAGTGAGTCCAGAGATAGCTCAGTAGAGGCTGGCGTTGGCAGATGAGTAGCTGGGAGCTACAGAGATGTTGTCACCTTGTGAAGAATCAAAAGGGCGGTATATAGCTTCGTGGAAGCAAGTCTTGCTGAAAGAGGTGTTCTTGCCGTGCCTTGAGTTCTCCACAACTTGCTGCTGTGTTCTTGCGATCTTCATCACTTTTTGAGCAAGCAATTGAGAAGCAACCATCTTTTACTTGAGCCTTGAAGGAAGGAACAAGAAGCTTGGAGTCCGATAGTGGGAAGACACGGGGAAGGGTTCTTGCGTGAGATCGCCACTGGGTGGAGCTCAAGGAAGCTTGCTGTGTTCTTGTCCTTGTCAAGGGTTTGAGTAAGATCTTTCTTGTAGTTTCATTGAGCTTAAACACTTATATTTGATTGAAACGATGTGGAGAGATTTCTCCACCGAGAAGGAGGTTGCTGATTTATCCGGTGATCACCGGGGCTTGATCTGCCGACGATCAAGGGATCGCCCACCTTAAGGGCACGCCAAGGAGTAGGTGCAAGTTATCCCCGAACCTTGTAAACCCTCCTGCTAGCGATCTTGGTAGCTGTTGACTGTTAGTTTTCATCTCTGTTTTTGTTTACTGCATTGCTCTGCTATTTTCTTGCTTCTTCCGCTGTGCTGCTGATAGTTTGAGTGCAGAAATATTGCTAAGCTCTTCAAAGGAAAGTGTTGGCTATATTCACCCCCCTCTAGCCATCTCGTTCCAACACTTTTATGATCATTATATATGTATTCATGATATGTTTGAAATTTTCTAATGATCGCTATCTAATATGCTTTGGTTAAAAATCAAGAGGATACCATGTTTAGAAGAGATAATCATTAAAACATGAGGGGGAGCTCTTGTCAAAATGGATACATTTATATGAAAAAGGGGGAGTTAGGAATCACTTAAAATGTCAATAGGAGTTGATAGAAAATGCAAAGTATAGGATATCATGAGTAGAGGTCAACCTTGATACAAAGTTTACATAATTTGAGAACTTTAGAGTTTGTACCAAAAGTCAAGCACGGTTGATGTTTCTCATGAACCAAAATTTTCTAAGGTAGGGAATACCTTACCAACTATGCTTGCGAAGTTTCACATTTTTCAGATTTTTTGGAATTTTTTTATTAGTTTCTGAATTTCGGCTGAAATTCTGAAATCTGTCGTATCAGTCGACTGCCCTGGGGGCAGTCGACTGGTAATGTGGGCAGAATTGATTTTTGGTGATTTCTGAAGGGTTTTTCAGAAATAGGGTTAAGTTCTATTTGGCACCAAGGGTTGGGTTGTGTGGGACAATCTTTTGATGGTGCCAAAGGGGGAGAACTTAAGTGTTAAGTTAGGTTTGGGATGAAACTTAAACTTAGGCTTGGTTGTGCTTTAGAGTTAAGTTGGGAAAACTTAACTTGGGATTAGCAATAAGGGTTGAAATTTGGGAGAAAGCATAGGTTAAGGGGGAGGTTGCCTCTTGTGTGATATGCTTGGATTTCAATTGCTTTTGCTATTGTTATTACTATTTGTTTACCTAACTTAACATATTGCCACACATCAAAAAGGGGGAGATTGTTGGGGCAATCGGCCTTGAGATGATCTGGAGGATCATGATATTTTGATGAGTCGGCAATATGGTTAAGTTAGGATTTGTGTTGTTCTCATATGTGTACATGAGTGTGCAGGTGTACAGGTACGCATGGACTTGGTTGATGTCTTCAGGTGAAGGATGGCATGGAGGTAAGCTGGAGGCTTACGTGCGCATCCGATGGACCATTGATAGTAGAGATGATGAGCCGAGGGGCGCGGACTTCGAGGCGTACGTGAAGGGTTGCATGGAGGCAAGCTGGAGGCTTGCGTGCGCATCCGAGGGACGAGGGCCAAAGATGAAGAGGGCGTAAAGGCAATAGTCAAGACTGCTGGTGAAGAGTCAACTAGGTTGAGAGAGGCTGAGTATGAGTGCTTGTACTCAGGGGCTAAGACGGGAGGGTTTGAGTGCGAGAGAGACTCGTACTCGGGAGTGAAACCGTAGGTTTAGGTGTGTCCCAGTCGACTGGCCCAGGGGCAGTCGACTGGTGTTGACTGGAACAGCTGGCAGATTCGAACGTTGTGCTGTAACGGTCGGATTTGAGTGGGACCAGTCGACTACCCAAGGGGTAGTTGACTGGTAGCGGCTGTTCTCAGATTCGAGCCCTATTTGAAGGGGCTCGTTTCCTACTATCTTTCTCGACGAAACTTTCTTGGGTAAAGTAAGTTAGTAGTCTACTGTGATCAGAGAGCGTTCAAGGTGTTGTGGCGAGGTTTCTCCACCCACAAGGAGCGACAGATCTAGCCGGAGGTTATCCGGGAGTTGATTCACCGAAGGATTCTTGGATTAGTCGCCCGACCGGGGTGGATACCAAGTAAATCAAGGTGTTAGCAGTGTTTTATTTCTTATTTACTTTGCATATTATTGTTTCCGCTGTGCTAACAATTCTGTAGAGATCAAAACGACGACAAAGTGTTATTCACCCCCCCCCTCTAGCACGCCATAAACGATCTTTCACCTATAAGTGGAACGAGTTATCATTAACGGATCGGGTTTAGGATCCGTTAAGAGACCAAAACCAACTCTTCCTCATGGTCCCTATTGTAACCTATATATACCTCATAAAACCATCATGAAACATAATCTAATCCTTCTTTTCTTCTCCCTCCCTCTCTCTCTCCTAGGTTTGGCCTGTTAGGATGTATACTAAATGCCTTGCCTTTTGGTTAGGATACATCTACATTTTAAAAAGAATAAGAAAATCACACAGTGCATGTTTATATTAGTATGTGCACTAGCCGTCTGATGCTTGACATTGTAGATAACATGGTGTGTGGTGTCGCACAGAAGATCATGTTATCAGGTTCCTTACCGAAGCATAAGAAAGAGGCTCACAACCGAGATGGAGTTGGACAAACCATCGGGATGGTTGTAGTATAATTAGTTGTGGTTTATCTTAACCATAGGATTATACTAGTGTACTTTGTGTACATTGAGTAGAACCAAAAGAGAGGTCATCCAATTTTTGTACTGACTTAGTAAATTGGATTATACCTCGGATAATATTATGGAGTACGATCTCTTAATCCTAAAATAATGACGGGCATATATTATTAATTATTATCTCTTTGATTTACCAATGGGTGTGATCTATTCTGTTAGATCGATAGGTTCGGAAAGTTGGGAAATAATATTAATAATATGATGTGCCGTTGATTATTGACGGAATCTGTGTCCTAATGAGTCAAGGTGATGATGCCCCCTTGGTGAGCTCAAAAGGATCGTCATGTCAAATCTTGCAAGTGGACCATGATGAATCGAGAAAATGATAGAGTGCGGAGGGGTGAATATCGTTAAAACTTTTTCGGATAAGAATAAGAGAAAATGTAGCGGAAATAAAACAATCACACAAAGAACACAAGTATTTTTCTTGGTTCGGAGTCGCGATCGGCTCCTACTCCAAGGCCCACTGTCCTTGACCGTTTACTGCGGGCAATTCTATAATCGCGCAAAGGTTTACAGATTTCAGTACAAGAATATTACAGTAAATAAAAGAAACTACACTTTTCGTTACCGACGTTCGATGTGGATCGTACTTCAGAGCAGAGGGTCATCGTCGGTGCTGAAATCTCGAGATCGGAGGTTTCCAGAGCAGAGCGCTTGAACGAAAAGCTTTTTAGCGTTGGAAAAAGTTTTGTTGAAGCCTTGGGGGTTGAGCTCCTTTTATAGTGCTCCTAGGGGCGCCTGCATGCTGGGGGCGCCTGACACGTGCCTTCAGATCGGAGAACCTTCATCCGCAGCTTGGTCAGCGCTTATCCCCTCTGAATTGGCCCCTGGTTAGACTGGGGCGCCCGTGACCTCCTGGGCGCCTAGAATGACTTGGTCTGCTAGCTTCATGGCTGATTTGCTTCGATTACCTCTTTGGCATTGACCTTGGGCGCCCGGGACCTCCTGAGCGCCTAGCCCAGTGTGATTTCGAAGCGTTCTTGCTTAATTGCATTTTTGGCCTTTCACCTTGGGCGCCCGGGACCTCCCGGGCGCCTAGCCCAACTGCCTGCCCCTCTCCTTTGGGGCGTTCTGAGCTGCAGAAACACACTCCTTCGGTCCTGCAACCAAGGTTAGTTTCAAAACAACAAAGCAAGAATATTAGTCAATATTTACAGCCGTAGCTGTCTTGGTTCTGACTTCAGGTCTCCCAAATGGAACCCTAGGTCGAACCGATGCCTAATGTTCCCTCGACGGGGAACGCGTCCTCACCTACTCCTCTCAGGAGAATTTACCTTTTTGCCAACCGGCTCCTTCGGTTGGACTTTTGCCCAACTTTACTCACCAGGTCTTCATGCCCAGTCCGTGACCAGGAGTTAGTGCCCAATTCCTCGA
The DNA here is from genome assembly GCA_024364735.1 of Boesenbergia rotunda. Lineage (NCBI taxonomy): Eukaryota > Viridiplantae > Streptophyta > Magnoliopsida > Zingiberales > Zingiberaceae > Boesenbergia > Boesenbergia rotunda. Next base: position 161,024 of record JAGFNQ010005130.1, read on the forward strand.
ACCAGGTCTACGGTGCTGTAACGCCCGCTTTTTTTTCCTTCCATAAAGCGGCGTTACGTTAACATACTTAGGGCATGTAGACATCATAAGGCAGCGGAATAACTTTAAGACTTACACATATATACCCTACTACCATTCCTAACATAATGACATGGGTACTTGACATATTAACTTCATACTTTGCATCATATCATGTCATGCTTAACATCATGTCATAGAGTCACATAAGCCATTATTCAAACACATAAGTAGCAAGCATAAAGTTCTAGCATAAGACCGGTAAACATATTGTTTTCGTGGCCAAGTCACTACCACACACACACATTCTTGTCCTCCTGCTGCTTCCTTATTGTCCCCTTGCGTGATCTGCGGTATAAGGAAAATAAGACTATAAGCACATCGGCTTAGTAAGACTCTTTCCTACTCACTAAAACCATTCATCACTTAATCATAAGCACATGAAACATAAACATAACTTTATGCTTGAACATAACTATAAATAAACTTACATGGCATGATACATGACATAACATGAACATAATTAAAATTTACATGGCATGATACATGGCATAAACATGAACATAATTCAACTTAGCATAGCATAATACATGACATAGACATAAACATAATTCAACTTAACATGGCCTAATACATGACATAAACATAAACATAAATAAACATTCTTAACATGGCATGATACATAAACATAAGTAGACATTCTTAACATGACATGATACATGGCATAAACATAAATATAAGGAAACATTCTTAACATGCATGATACATGGCATAAACATAAACATAAAGCATGAACTAACCTGTATGGCATAAACATAGGCATGCTTTCTATCATATCATATGGGCATCTTCTTAACATAACCATATGCATAAGTCGTTTACTATCATGCATATTTCTTGACATGAAACATAAGTATAATACATTACTATCATGGCATAATGCATAACATGAATGAATGCATGAGTCTAATGCATATACATAAGGATGCTTAACTTTTAAAAATCATACTTTTAAATACTTAAACATAATCATAACATCATTGGGGTCCCCGACTTGTACCACATACATACATCATAAGCGCGCATCCCTAAGTAAATACGAGGTAGCGAGCCCCGACCTACTAGGGTAAGGACAGCATAGTCGGTAGTCCCAGAACCAGGGCGTTCTTAAGGTGCCCATCCCTGTTGCACAGCTTCGGTAGTGCCAGAACCGTGGACAGCATAGTCGGTAGTCCAGAACCGGGGCGTTCTTAAGGTGCCCATCCCTTGGACCCATACTTCGGTCCGGTACAAGCCCATTCATAAAGTAAAATACTTTACATGCTTCATCATTCATAAGACATGGCATACATCTTCATTCATAAAACATGACATGCATCTTCATTCATAAAACATGGCATGTGTAACGACCCGGCCCGTCTACCGGCCCATTTACCGGTCCTCACGACCGTCATACCGTCGTACCGTCGACCATCGACCGTGCCGTCATTCATAAACATGGCATGCATCTTTATTCATAAAACATAACATGCACTTTCATTCATAAACATAACATGCATCTTCATTCATAAAACATGGCCTACTTACATAAACATCATTCTTATTCCTAGTGCTTGCATGATCATGACATATAAGGTAAGCATTGCATTATATTCATTAAACATGACATGTTTGCATAGACAATTATCCTAATCCATAGAGTTTGCATGATCATGATATATACGGTAAACATTGCATTTCATACATAAGCATGGTATTCATCCCAAGCATACATAAGTAGGACTTCCATAAACATACTACCTACCATTCAAGTGCATGGCATAGAACACAAGACATTCATGAATAAACCCTATTAAGCATGGCATCTAATCATAAACATATAAACATGAAACATGGTACTTAAGGTTAGGGTTATAGGTAACATAATTTCTACCACATGCTTGAACCTATATATATACTTCATAACAAACCATAAACCATCATTCTTCAAACCCTAACTCCCCCCAAACCCTATTTACCTTGCTTGGCCGAAACCTATAAGGAAGGGTTCCATCATTCAATTAACATGTAAGATAGCATAAGGTAAAGAAACAACCATACATTACCTATAAGACCATGGGAAGCCATTAGGGCTCATGATTAGGGTTAACCTTAACCTTTAGCCCTCCTTCTTAGGGCTGGCCGAAACCCTACAAGGCCATGGGTGCATGGAAAAATTCCATAAAATCCCCAATCAAACATTAAACACCAACCATACCCTACCATAGGGCTTTCGGAACCCATACTTGAAGAAAACCTTAACCCCTTGCCCTAGATTCCTTCTTAGCCGAAACCCTTAGGGTCACAAGACCTTGTGAAAATTCACATAAATCCCTTCAACCTCCCCTTGTATCATAAGGGTACACAAGATACATGAGTGAAGAGTTAAATCCAACCTTAGCCATGGAAATCCTTATGATGGTCCCAAACCCTAAAGGGTCTTAGGGTACTCCAAAAATTCCCAAAAATTATATTTATTCTCTAAACATCATGAGAACACATTAGAAAGCATGATTAAGATTTTTAACATCATCATGGACCCAAAACTCATGGTGGCCGAATGCTATAGGGGTCCAAAACATGGTTTTCTCAACATCAAAACCAAAAACCAAACTTTATATTATGCTAAAAATCAAAAGGAACTATTATACCACAGGTGAGGGAGTCTTACATTGGTTGATCTTGATTATAGACCTTAGATTTGAGAGAAAGATGAAAATCTTGTTGCCTCTTGACCACCCCTAGCCTTTGTACCCTTGTAAAAGCCTTGGATCTTGGAGATGGAGCCTTAGGTGAACCTTTTCCAAGGGGAGATCCCCTCTTGAAGTATTCGGCTAGAATGAGGGAGGAGGAGGAAGAAAAATGGAATTGATGGAAGGAAGAAAGTAACTCCCAAGCCCCCTCTTTATAACACATTAAGGAGGGTAAGTGAAGAGTCATGGTGTCTCTTCCTCTTCATGACTCTTCATATTCCCCTAAGCTTAACCAAAATCCACTTCATTTCCTCATAGCACTCCCTTGCTAGGTGAATTGGTTAGAGCATGCATGGTTGTACAAGAGGTCCAAGGTTCAATCCTTGGTGCATGCACTATTTTTTTCTATTTTATTTTTATTTTATTTCCCTATTATTTCGAAAATCCCTTAAAAATTCCCCCATAATTATGTTAATATTTCTCATTAAAACCCCTTTATATTTCTATAAATTTTCACCTAAAATTCACCAATAATCATGGTACTAGAAAGCCCATATAAGGCCCATTAGTGCCTATTTTTCCCAATTTAAATGAGAAAACATGGATTTCTAGGTTAAAATTCGAGTTAATATTTCTAGGTCCCTCGGAAAATTATCTAGGCATGCTCAATATTTTAAAGAAATATTAAGAGAATTTTTCGGGTCGTTACAGGTGCCCAACCCTCGGCTAGGTCTTAGTGCCCAATTCCTCGAACCAGGTCTTCGGTGTCCAGCCCTCGGTCAGGTCTTAGTGTCAATTCCTCGAACTAGGTCTTCCGTGCCCAGCCCTTAGACAGGTCTTAGTGCCCAGTCCATGACCAGGACTTATTGCCTAGATTAACTAAGACTTTCCTGCACACTTGAGTAACATCGTTAGATCACAACTAGTACTTAACTTTGAATCCTTTGCCAATATCAAAACAAGGTTCGATATGGTTTTTCCTGCACCAACAGACCATGGTCCGGCATGTCGAAAAGGTTGAGTGGTACTAATCAAGGATCAAGAAGATAATATTGGTGCAGGCAGCACCTATGTCAAATCTGGGTTTTGATAATGGCAAAGGGTTCAGAAGTTAAGATGTTGTTGTGTTCTAACTTGTTCACTGAGTGTGCAGGAAGAAGTCCTAGATACACTAGGCAAGAAGTCCTGGCAAAGAGCTGGGCAAAGATGTTCTGGTCAAGGACTGGGCAAGAGGACCTGACCGGAAGTCGGGCAAAGAAGTCCTGGTCGAGGACTGGGCACGAAGTCCTGGCAAGGGGCTGGGCACCGAAGACCTGACCGGAAGTTGGGCAAGAAGACCTGACCGGAAGTTGGGCATGAAGACCTGGTCAGGTGGATTGGGCAAAAGTCCAACCGGAGGAGCCGGTTGGCAAAAGGTAAACTCTCCTGAGAGGAGTAGGTGAGGATGCGCTCCCCGTCTAGGGAACAGTAGGCTTCGGTTCGACCTAGGATTCCATTTGGGAGACCTGAAGTCAGAACCAAGACAGCTACGACTGTAATTAATACTTGTTATGTTTTTTGGACTAACCTTAGTTGCAGGGTCGAAGGACTGATCGTCTGCATGTGAAGGTACTTCACTGGGCCTAGGCGCCCGAATGGAGACAGGTGCCCGAATGGGCTCAGGCGCCCGTAAGGATACGAGCACCCAAGAGTGAAAGAAAAACCCAAAACATAACTGTGAAGCCACTAGACCAAGGCGGATCAGGCGCCCGTGAGGTCACGGGTGCCCCTATCAGCTCAGGCGCCCAAGTAGGGAGGATAAGTGCTGACCGAGCCCGCGGATAAGGATTCGCGGATCGAAGGGCACATGGCAGGCGCCCCCAACCTATTAGGCGCCCGTATGAGCACTATAAAAGGGGCTCGACCCTAAGGCTTCAACAACACTTTTTCTCAACGCTCTATAGCTTTTCGTTCAAGCGCTGCGCCCCGACAACCTCCGACTTCGAGATCCCAGCGTCGACGACGACCCTCTGCTCCGAAATACGATCCACATCGGGCGTCGGTAACGAAAAGTGTAGCAATTTCAATTTCCTGAAATACTCTTGTACTTCACTTGTAAATCTTTTTGCGCGATTATAGTATTGCCCAAAGTAAACAGTCAAGGACCGTGGGCCTTGGAGTAGGAGCCGACCGCGACTCCGAACCAAGTAAAAAATCTACTTGTATTCGTGTGCACTTAATTTCTTTCCGCTGTGTATTTACTCTTTTTCAATCTGAAAAAGTTTTTAACGATATTCACCCCCCCCCTCTATCGTTTTCCTCGATCCAACAAGTGGTATCAGAGCGTGTGGTTCAAATTTGGTGCAATCACCAATTTGAGAGTTTTTCGGATTTTACGAAATTTTTAATTTCTTTTTCATTCGAATTTTTCTCGATTAATCGAGGTTGATGCAACACCACTCGATCGCTTTTTCTTAATTATTTTATTCTCGCACTACTAATCCAAGACCAAGTCTTGGGACATAATTTCTTTGTTTTTTTTTTGTTATTTCAGAAATTATAAATGGCCATGCAAGAGGGTTTCAGCACAGCCAGACCACCAGTCTTCAGTGGAGAAGACTTCTCCTACTGGAAGAGTCGGGTGGAAGTCCACCTGAAAACTCAGGTGGACATGTGGATTATTATCCAATTTGGCCTTGAAATCCCCAAAAATGCTGAAGGAGTGGCACAGCACTACACAGAATAGGATGCATCGCTGAAGAAAAAGATCGAGGCTGATACAAAAGCAACCCAGACGCTGCAGTGCGGATTAACCAAAGAAGAACTGAACCGGGTGGGTCCCTTCAACATTGCTAAAGAACTCTGGAGTAAGCTGATTGAATTGCACGAAGGTACCTCCGACACCAGAATCAGCAAAAGGGACCTACTGCTGAACAAATTATACACTATCAAAATGAACGAAGGCGAGTCAGCAGCCCAGCTCCACGCCAGGATCAAGGAGCTGATGAACGGCCTGCACACAATCGGTCACAAGGTAGAAAATCGTGACCTTATCAGGTATACCCTAAATGCTTTCCCAAGAAATACTCTGTGGGCATTTATGGTAGATGCTTATAAGGTTTTTAGAGATCTTTCTAAAATTAAATTAGACGAATTATTTTCAGAATTGGAATTACACGTGCAGACTAACTGCACTTTGGCCGAGAAAGGTATTGCTTTTCTTGCAGGAAAAACCCAAGGAAAGGTGGCCAAGAAAAAGCCTCAACCTGCACCCGAGTCTGACTCAGACTCAGACTCATAAGACAGTGAAGGGGATCGACCCAAGCTGGTTCGGCTAGCCCGGGACTACTACAAGGAGCTGATGCATCAGACCAACAGAAGAAAACCCACCCGAAAGAAGGAAGATCTAGTTGAACCCTCAACGTCTAAGACCAAATCAAATGTAACCTGCTACGAATGCAACAAGAAGGGACACTACAAATCGGAGTGCCCTAATCTAAAAGAAGCCAAGAAGACTCGAAGGAAGAAGGCTCTTCAAGCCACGTGAGACGAATCTTCCTCCGAAGAAGAAGAAGAAGCCCCACAATCGAACCTTCTCGCCTTGACCGCTTCGGAAGACATCGACACCGGATCAGAATCGGAGTCGGACGACGAAAGGCTCACAATTTCGGAGAACGGCAAAATAACTGTAAGTGGTTACTCTGAAGTAGAATTATCAAAGTTAATTGCCTACTTATCTCGTAACTTGGCGAAAGCTAAAATCCGAGTCGAGTCCCTCTGACAGGAAGTAAAACTCCTGAAAGAGGGAGCTGACTCTAGATCTTTGACCGAGAAGGTTCAAGAAGGAACCTCTACTCAAGTTGAAAAGCTTGAGAAAGAGAACTCCTCCTTAAAAACTCAATTCAAGGACCTTAGAGCGGCTTTAGAACGATTCACTTCGGGTTCCAAGGGTCTTGACATGATCCTTTGAAAATAGAAGTCCGTTCTAAATCGATCCGGGTTAGGGTATCGAACCAAGTCAAGACAAAGGTCATACTATGCTGTATTGAACCAATCTAGACCCAAAGTTCAGGCATGGGTACCCAAACTTTGCCTGAACAACCAAGCTGGACCAAACCAGTATTCGATCCCCAAGGATAAGATTCACATCTTGCCTAATTATTACCGTGGCTTTAGTCCAGGGGGAGCCAACTTAAAAATAATTTTTATAATTAGATAAATTCTTTTCTTAACTTAAATTGCATGCTTGATTGTTTATTTATTTTCTGCAAATTACCATGCTTAGACCTAGGACTGGTTAGACTAAGGACTAAAATGTTTAACTGAAATTTGAATAACATAGTATTGGGTGGAGGTGAGATGATAGTACGTTAGGGAAGCCATTTTGGCAGAACTAGCCGAAGCTACCGATCCAAGACCTAAACTAGTTAGACCAAAATCTTTCAAGGAGTAACTTGAAGATGAATTTTCAATAAAAGGCTTTGTCAAGGAAAGGGTTGATGATCCAATAAGGCTACGACCAAAGAAAGCCTAGTGCCTCACCAAGACCTGGAAGCCGATTATTGAAAACCAAATTCACTTTACTATTGTCAGATTTGAATCTAACACAGATTTCAATTAATATTAGATTCAACCATTTTCTTCAAAATAAATTTAAAATTAATTCAACTTTTTCAAAATTAATCACGTTTTTTTTAATCTTTACTTCTGATAAAAACTATCTCACAAAACTCATAAGGTTAAACATGATTGATAATTGTAGACCGAGTGAGATGGTTAGGACCTAACTTATCTGGTTTTTGTATTTTTGTCAAATAAAAACATTGAATCATGCAATTTAGAGCTTGATTGATTTAATCATTAGAAGTCAAACCAAGTCAAACAGTCAAACCTGATCAAACGGTCAAACTGGTCAATAGTCAAACTCTGGTCAGCTCGAGCGACCGTGACCTGTCAGGCGCCCCCCTTCTTTATCTTCGACCAAGACAGCAAAAGCTATCAACCCTTACCCATCTGACTCGGGCGCCCGTAACCTATCGGGCGCCTAGGTCTTTGTCGTCATCCAACGCAGTCAAGTCTGCGAAAAAGCTACCGTCTGACTCGGGCGCTCATGACCTTACGGGCGCCCCAATGAACTCGGACGCTCGTGACCTATCGGGCGCCCGTATGACAGTATATAAGGAGCATGGCTCCTTCCTCTTCACCCACACCAAAATCAAAACCTTCCTTCACTTCTCTTCTTCCCAAGGCACCCAGACCTCCTTGCTAATCTTCAAACACTCTACTTCAAAGAATGCCACCCCGGTATCAAATTTACTTTGCATTTTAAAGCAATTTCCTTTTTCCTTACTTTGCTGTATTAATTCGTATTTCCAACCGAGAACTCTATAGTGATTTAGTAGTCCTTGAGATGAAGGATTATGATATCATTTTAGGGATGGATTTCTTGAGCAAATACAGTACCTCTATTGAATGCCGCAAAAGAAAAGTAAAGTTCGCACCAGAAGCAGAACCTCCATTTGAGTTTATTGGAGACCCAAAGAGAAAGACAAAAAAGTTCTTATCTACCTTACAAGCTCAGAGAATGTTAGAGAATGGGTGTTCTGGTTTTCTAGCTCATATAGTAGATGTAAGGCAAAGAGAAGGATTAAAGAAAGAGGAAGTGAGGGTAATCTGTGACTATCCGGAGGTGTTTCCTGAAGAGTTACCAGGACTCCCTCCCAATCGAGAAATTGAATTTGAAATTGAGTTGGTTCCAGGAACCAAGCCAATTTCAAAGGCACCTTATCGCATGGCACCAGCAGAACTGAAAGAGCTGCAAGAACAATTACAAGAGCTGCTCGACAAGGGTTTCATCCGCCCTAGTCATTCACCTTGGGGAGCTCCTGTGTTGTTCGTCAAGAAGAAAGATGGATCCCTGCGAATGTGCATAGATTATCGAGCCTTGAATAAGGTAACCATCAAGAACAGATATCCCTTGCCAAGGATAGATGATTTATTCGATCAGTTGAAGGGAGCCACAGTGTTCTCCAAAATAGATCTGCGATCAGGTTACCATCAACTTAAGGTGAAGGAGAGTGATGTGCCAAGGACTGCTTTCAGTACAAGATATGGGCACTACGAGTTTGTGGTCATGCCCTTTGGAGTGACAAACGCCCCTGCGACGTTTATAGATCTAATGAATCGAGTGTTCAAGGATTTCCTTGACAAGTTCGTCATTGTCTTCATTGATGATATCCTAGTGTATTCAAAGACTCAGGAAGAACATGACGAACACCTGAAGATAGTGTTGTAGACCTTACATCAGAGGGAGCTGTATGCCAAATTCTCAAAGTATGAGTTTTGACTTGACCAGGTGGCCTTTCTAGGCCACATCATTTCCAAAGAAGGCATTATGGTAGACCCAGCCAAGATTGAAGCAGTTAGTAACTGGAGTTGACCAACGAATGCAAGTGAGATTAAAAGTTTTCTGGGTTTAGCAAGGTACTACAGAAGGTTTGTAGGGACTTTTCAAAGATAGCTTCTCCATTTACAGCCCTTACCAGAAAGAATAAGAAGTATGAGTGTACTAAAGACTGTGAGCAGAGTTTTCTTGAGTTGAAGAAGAGACTGACAAGCACTCCTATTCTTACAGTACCCGAAGGTGATAAGAGCTTTGATATATACAGTGATGCATCAAAGCTAGGACTTGGAGCCGTATTTATGCAAGAAGGCAAAGTCATAGCTTATGCTTCCAGGCAACTCAAGGATTATGAAAAGAATTACCCCACTCATGATCTGTAGTTGGCAGCTGTAGTCTTCGCTCTAAAAATATGGAGACATTACCTGTATGGAGTGCAGTATAAGATTTATACAGATCACCAGAGTTTGAAATATTTCTTCACACAGAAAGACCTCAATATGAGACAGCGAAGGCGGCTTAAGTTAGTGAAGGATTATGACTGTGAGATCCTTTACCACCCTGGTAAGGCAAATAAAGTAGCAGATGCACTAAGTAGAAAGACGTGTGCCACGTTGATGTCCTTGTCATCATTATCACCACCATTACAGAAGGAAATAGTAGATTGTGGAGTTGAGATCATTTATGGGCAGTTAACTCTATTGACACTAGAGTCAACCTTGCTTGAAGATATACAGAAAGAGCAAGCTGAGGATTCTGATATCCAAAAGATCAAGCAAGAGATACAAGAAGGAGAAAGTAAAGAGTTTAGAGTATCTGACAGTGAGATACTCTATTATGGTGACCGTTTATGTGTCCCCAATAATGAAGAGCTGAGAAAGAAGATTCTTGAAGAAGCTCATAGAACTCCCTACTCAATGCACCCTGGTTCCACTAAGATGTACCAGGACTTGAAAAGAAGATTTTGGTGGTCTGGGATGAAAAGGGACATAGCTAAATATGTCAGCACCTGCCTGATATGTCAGAGAGTTAAAGCAGAACACCAGAGACCAGGAGGTGTCCTACAACCCATTCAGATTCCAGAGTGGAAATGGGAAGACATAGTCATGGATTTCATAGTTGGTCTACCAAAGACAACTAATGGCTATGACGCTATTTGGGTAATAGTAGACAGATTGACCAAGTCTGCCCACTTCTTGGCAATCAAAGTGTCTTATTCGATTGAAAGATTAGCCCAGCTATATGTACAGGAAGTGATCCGACTAAACGGAGTCCCGAAGACCATTATCTCTGATAGAGATGGTCGTTTCACTTCACACTTTTGGGAGTGCGTACAGGCAGCGCTAGGCACCAAACTGAAGTTTAGCACAGCTTTCCATCCCCAGACTGATGGACAGACAGAGAGAGTGAATCAAATTCTAGAAGATATGCTCAGAGCTTGTGCACTAGATTTCAAAGGCAGTTGGTGCAAATATTTATGTTTAGCTGAGTTTGCCTACAACAACAGCTACCAAACTACTATTGGTATGGCACCCAATGAAGCTCTTTATGGTAGGAAGTGTAGATCTCCCCTCTGTTGGTATGAAGGTAGTGAGAAGAAAGAAATGGGGTCTCAGACTGACCTTATAGATGATACCACAGAAGCTATAAAGAGCATCCGCCAGAAAATAGAAGCTGCTCAGAGTAGGCAGAAGAGTTATGCCGATGTACGTCGTAGACCGTTAGAGTTTGAAGTTGGGGATACAGTTTTCCTCAAGGTAGCTCCTGTGAAGGGTGTAATGAGATTCGGCAAGAAAGGCAAGTTAAGTCTTCGATACATAGGACCCTACCTAATGACGAAAAGAGTTGGCAAAGTAGCTTATGAGTTGGAGCTACCTCCAGAGATGTCAGCAATACACAATGTGTTCCATGTCTCAATGCTAAAGAAGCATATACCAGATGCCAACCAAGTGATTGAGCCATAGATGGTACAAGTTCAAGAGGATCTCAGTTATGAAAGTCGACCTATTAAGATAATAGATCGAGCAGATAAGAAGCTGAGGAACAAAGTGGTACCACTAGTAAAAGTCTTATGTCTGAATCAGAAGTATGAAGAGGCAACCTGGGAATCAGAAGATAGCATGAGCCAAAGGTATCCAGAGCTGTTCTAAGTTCGAGGACGAACTTTTTATAAGGTAGGTAGAATTGTAACACCAAATAATTTTCATGAATTATTAGGAATTTTTCTGAATTTTCTGGCAATTTTTCGAAATAAAAATAAAAAAAAAAGAAAAGGGTCGGGCGGAGGTTTGATCTCGCGACCATGGGGCAAGCCAGTCCTTAAGCGGGCTCGGCTAGCAAGAAGGTTGGGGGTATCAAGCACAGAAAAAGATGGATCGAAATTATGTTATAGGTAAGTAAGTCTGTTTCATGAAGAGATGTTTCAACTTCCGCTTAAGTTGCGTTAAATCCCCTTTTAGGGATTGTGGTCGGCGGAAAACAGAGGGAAAGGGGGTTGTGAAAACAGGGAGAAAACAAAGGTTTTCTTCCTCCTTCTTCTTCCTCTTGAGTAGAGAACCTAGGGCTTCTTCCCTAGGGCCAAGGAGTGAAGTTCCTCGCAAGGAAGAGGAAAGGAGTCCTACGCTAGGATTTTATATATACTCAGTGAGTTTTCTTCAAGCAAAAGGGGGTAAGTAGATCACTCACCTGCAATAGAAGTAGTTTCGTTATGTAGTTTCTCGTTGTAGAACCTTGATTTTGTGATTTAAGTGCATGCTCTAAAACTATTTTAATAGTGTGTTTTAAGTTTCTCAAGAAAACATGTTTCTTATCATAGAACTTGAATTTGAGTAGGTTTTGTATGTGTGATCTAAGTATGATAAGACCAAGTTCTTGAAAAGTCCCAAAAAATGAGTTTTGGGGATAAGGGCACGCAAAGTGTTCGATGAAAGTTCAAAGTGAGAAAGATAAAAGTTTTGTAGTCCAAAAATTTATGCAAAAAGAAAGATAGCTTGATAAGTATAGCATTATGAGTAAGAAAGTATTTTACTTTTGTAAAGTGACATGTACCGGACAAATGAGAGGCACACAGAAAGTTAGAAAGAAGCTCTAATAGGGTGCGGTGGCTAGCTACCCCGAAACCTATTAGGGATGCGCGCATTGGTACATTGATACCAGGTACAATGTCAAGGCCTAGAAAGTTGATTATTATTTTGAAGTATATGAGTATATGTAAGTGTTTCAATTTTTCTTAAGTGCATGTTTTGTTACGTATGTTAACATGGTTATGTTACAAGCATGTTAAAGAGCAAGTGCAAAGAAGTTAGTGTTTTAAGGTATGGAAATGTATATGTATCAAGTCTCAAAAGAAATCGTAAGCATGTTAAGTTTGCAAGTGTTTTGATGCAAGTAAATGTTTTCAAGCATGTTTGAGCATGATAAGTGTATGAAAGTTCCCATGTGCAAATAGTTTCAAGTGCATGTATTTTGAAACAAGCATCCTTTGAAAAGAGCATGTTTACAATTGATCGCATGGTTTTGTGAGTTAGGATTTACTTACTAAGCAAACCGCTTATTAGTTGCATTTCCTTCTATTGCAGATAAAGGTAAAGAAAAAGCATAAGCTAAGGAGGCGAACAGGACTTGCATTGATGTTCAGTGGCGGCGGCCGTGGGAGAGATTCTTGGGTTAAGTCTTATAGAAACTTGTGGTTGGTGTTTTGGATTGGTAAAACGTAGTGATTTTGTTTAAACTTTGCATAGAGATAAAGTTGAGTACAAACTCTAGTCTAGATTTCGTATGTTTTGATAGTTTATTAAATTCCGCAAAGATCCTAATTACAAGTAAATGAATTTGTTTTGGGTTGCTAAGATGTTTATAAAACTAGTATAGAGTGTAGATTTAGAGTTATTTATCTATATGCTTTGGAAGTGTATGAATTATAGACCCTTGAAAGCAGTTCCCAGGTCTGAAACTGCAGTTTTCAGGCGTGCCAGTCGACTGTTTCAGATACCAGTCGACTGTCATATCGAACAGAACCTTCTGTTCGATGCACCAGTCGACTGCCAAGAAGCCAGTCGACTGGTTCCGCGTACAGAAAGTTTCTGTGGTCGATACCAGTCGACTGGCCTTCTAGCAGTCGACTGGTGTCATTGAAAAGAAAGTGTTGTAGGGCAGATGGTTAGTGTTTCAGTTTTACAATTAAGAGGTCTTGGGGTCAAATCCTTGCAAAGCAAATAAAATGAAATTTTTTTTTGAAAAAAAAAAATCAGAGCAAGTTAAGGGAAGTCAAGTAGTTGTAACCTAAAGCTAAGAATAAGGTAAAGTCTTAAGGAAGAGAAGTGGGGTCATCACACCCCCAGTGAGCTTCCGAAGCGTTTTCTTGCTTAACTTGTTTTGCCTTGACCTTGGGGGCGCCCGGGACACTAGGGGCGCCCTGGCCAACTGTTTGCCCCTCTCCTTTGGGGCGTTCTGAGCTGCAGAAACATATTCCTTCGGTCCTGCATCCAAGGTTAGTCCAAAACAACACAAAGCAATAAAATATTAAGTTTATACAGTCTTAGCTGTCTTGGTTCTGACTTTAGGTCTCCAGAATGGAGCCCTAGGTCGAACCGACGCCTACTATTCCTCGACGGGGAACGCGTCCTCACCTACTCCTCACTGGAGAATTTACCTGTTGCCAACCGGCTCCTTCGGTTGGACTTTTGCCCAGCAGTCCTTCGCCAAGTGTCTAGCTGTCCTTTGCCAGATCTTCAGTACCAAGCAGTCCTTCGCCTGGTGCCTAGCAATCCTTCGCCAGGTCTTCGTGACCAAGCCGTCCTTCGCCTGGTGCCTAGCAGTCCTTCGGTAGGTCTTCAACTCCGAGCAGCCCTTCGCTAGGTGCCCAGCAGCCCTTCGCTGGGTCTTCAATTCCGATGCCTACCAGTCCTTCGCTAGGACTTCAATCTACACACTCAAGTAGCATGTTAGATAAACATAACATCTTAACTTTTGAATTTTTTGCCATTATCATAACCCAGGTTCGACTTGGGTGCTGTCTGCACCAACACTATGCACTTTCATTACATGTTAAACACTTTTATATGATTATGTGTTTTCATGTACATCTATATGCCTCCTCATGTCAAATGCTCTATGAATACCTTCTTATGATATGCTTTTGTTTTATGTTACACTCTTTATGTTATGCCCTTTCCATGATATGTGATGAATGGTTTTAGTGAGTAGGAAAGGGTCTTACTAAGCCTATGTGCTTATAAGTTTTATTTTCTTATACCGCAGATCAAGCAAGAGGATACTAAGCTAAGGAAAGCAGCAAGAGGGGGCAAGTGTGTGTGTATGGCAGTGACATGGCCAAAGAAAAAGAAAAAGATCCTATTGCTCATAATTGTCATATGTCTTATGTTTTGCATTGTCATCTTTAGTTTCATGCTATACTTTATAATGGTTTTCCTAAAAGAACAACTTACTAGGAAAATTTTATTACATATGTTGCTTATGAACAACTTATGTTGATCCCTATATCGTGCTTTATTGATATGCTTATCATTTCTAAATTAGGATGTTAACATGCTATACCATGATGTGTTCGTTTAGAACAATATGTTGGCTTTAAGCTTGATGGTAGGATAAGTTATGTTTAATGCAAGCATGTTCAAGAATGTTATGTCTCACATGTTGTGTCTTATGTTACGAAAACGCTAAGTTTACCAAGTAACCATGTTTAAGAATGATAGCTAAGAAATGTCAACATGATTCAAGTTTTAATTGCATGGTTTAAATGCATATGTATGAAGTTTTAAATTATTCAGCTGCATTAAGATCTCCATATGCGTATATGTATGTTCGCGTAGCGCCGCCTTTCGCCTACATCGTAAGGCGGGAAGGGCGGGCGTTACAAGGTCCTAGCTAGGGAAGCTAGGTTGAACGAAGTCCCGGTAAGTGAAGCCGAGCACGAAGTCTTGGTCCGGGGGACTGAGCATTGCATGTACTGGTCGAAGAGAGCACGTGAGCTCGTTCTTTGGGACCAGAATGAGTCAAGAAGGCTAGGAAGGCTGTTCTCTGGACTTAGGGCTGATTTGGTCGGAGCTGGATCGGTCTGGAGACCGATCAGGGAGTTGGCACGAACTCCCTGTAGTGGATCGGTCTGGTGACCGACCCAGTGATGTCTGATCGTTCTGGTGAACGATCAGGGAGAGAACAGAAAGGTTTCTATTTGGCCTCTGATCGGTCTGGTTACGATTAGGGAGAAGTTAGATGGGTTCACAAGGGTTCTGTGAGGAATTTGATCGGTCAGTCTGACCGATCAAACTGTCGCGAGATTCCTTCTCCTGACCGATCTGGATGGCTCCTGATCGGTCACCAGACCGAGAAGGGCACAACCTGATCGGTCAGGTGACCAATCAGGGCCTTTGGCCTGCAGGAGCTGGAGAAAACTCCAGCTAGTGTTGGATCGGTCCGGTGACCGATCTACGATCTGTGATCGGTCAGTCTGACCGATCACAAGGAGTCCGCGATTCCCAGTTTCTCACTATGGACCGATCAGGCTGGAGCCTGATCGTTCAGGGCTTACCCTGATCGGTCTGGTGACTGATCAGGGTCCTCTCTGATCGGTCTTTGGATCGATCAGTAGCTGACAGCTTTAATTCAAATCCGCTATCAGACTTCTGATCACTTCTGTTTCCTCTGTGTTTTCTCTGATGCTTACAGATTTGCGTTTGATTTCATTGCTAAGTATCTGCTAAGTGTGCAGGTGATACAGGGAGGATTTAAACAATGAAGGAGAGTCAACTGGGGACTTTCCGTTGAGCAAGTTTGGGCGTTTTCCTCTTCTCAGGTTTCAACGGACGACTGCGCTACTGGCAACGACTGAGATGCTGACTGGGGCTTGGCTGAGGAAAGTTCAGGGAGTCCAGGAGAGGTCAGGGTAGCTGGGTTGTTTCAGATGAGCAGCTGGTGAGCTGCAGAGAAGTATCTGTGACCTGGCGACTGGTGACGTAGGTTAAGAGCTGGCTGGCGAAGAAGAGAAGGAAACTAATCATCTCTTTGACAATCACTCTGAATCTTGAAGCTCTTGCATATACTCTGATACTTTGAATCATGAGAGACTTGAGCCCTTGGAAGGATTCGTGGCAAGGCGATCAGCAAGCAAACAAGGAAGAGCTGAGTGAAGGCTCTTGCCGAGGTTGTGCTAGGTTGTTGGTTGTGCCTGTAAACGTTTCTCTTCGCCTGATTGTGCTCTGTAAGTCTTTGTGTGTCTCTGTGCTTTATTCTTCATCATTTTGTTGAGACTGCTGTGGAGAGGTTTCTCCACCGAAAGGAGGTGTTATTTTATCCGGATTTCCCGGGGCTTGATCTGCCGACGATCAAGGGATCGCCCACCTTACGGGCACGCCAAGGAGTAGGGGCAAGTTATCCCCGAACCTTGTAAATCCTCCTTGTTAGCGATCTTGTATTGTTATTTCTGTTTGTGTTCTTGTCTTTGTTTTTCTGTGTTTCCGCTACCGCTAACCCTAAGTGCAGAAAAACTTGAGGAATCTCAGAAAGAGTTCAATTTTCTGTGTCTGGCTACATTCACCCCTCCCCCCCTCTCTAGCCATCGAAGCACCAACAGTGAGCTCAACTTCTTTTTAGGACTACAAATTAAGCAAACTAGGGATGGAAATTATGTTCATTAACCCAAATATGTTAAGGAGCTAATAAAGAAATTTAAAATGGATAACTCCAAAAGCATAAGTACCCCTATGGCCACAAATGTAAAAATTGATAATGACCCTGAAGGTAAACCTGTAGACCTTAAGCTATATCGAAGTATGATTGGAAGTCTACTTTACCTTACAGCTAGCAGACCTGAAATCCTATTTTCTGTATGAATGTGTGCTAGATACCAAACCTGCGCTAAGGAAACGCACTTAGCAGCCCTAAATGTAGGGATTTGGTATCCTAGGACCTCAACTTTTGACTTGTCAGGATACTCTGATTCTGACTATGCTGGATGCAAACTAGATAGAAAGAGTAAAAGTGGAAGCTGCCAACTTTTAGGATATAGTCTAGTCAGTTGGTTCAGTAGAAAGCAACACTGCGTAGCTCTATCTACAACCGAAGCAGAATATGTTGCTTTAGAAGAGTGTGTAACACAACTCCTATGGATGATGCACACTCTTAAGGACTTCCAGCTTGATTACACACAAACTCAAGTCTACATTGATAACATAAGTTCAATTAATCTAACTAAGAACTCAATCCAACACTCTAGAACAAAACATATAGAGGTTAAACATCACTTCGTAAGGAATCATGTAGCCAGGGGTGAAATAGTCCTTAAGCATGTAGACTCAAAGTCAAACTTAGCTGATATCTTCACCAAACCCTTACCTGAGTCTAAGTTTAGCTCACTAAGAAGGCAGTTAGGGTTATGCTTAGTATAATAGGACTGCTCTACATGTTTTTCTTCAAAAATTGTTTTACTTTTTATCTGTTATTTAATATATTTAAAAAATCATTTTTTTTATTTTAAAAATGATTTTCCGAATTAGCTTTTTAAAAAAACTTACCCCTTCAAAACTAGGGCTTTTTCGCAAATGGAGTTAGCTTAGGCCCTAACCCTAGAACTGCATGCACCTATAGATCTAGAAGCCGACATCTCACAAGCACCTTAGGGTATTTTTGATTGACAACCTAGATTGGGTTAAGATGCTTAGGTCTATGTCTTGATTCAAGATGTTTTAAGTTAGTGCATCTGCAGTAATTGGGGCAATAAATATCAATTGAACAGTAATCAGGTTAAGTGTCAAGCTTAGAAAATCTAACTTGATCAGAACACTTAACTTGAAAACTTTAGCGAAAGCTACTGTTTATGACAGTTAGTAAGTAGCTAACTGAGTTAGACAGGACCCAAAAGAGAGAATTTAAATTGATTTGGTTCATTTTATGCTTAAAATTGGTTCAATACAACATTTTACTTTCATTACTCTATTTTTTCTATAATATTTTTTGATATATGGCAAAAGAGGAGAGATAGGAAAAGAGAGAAAAGAATTTTTTTAGAATTTTAATTTTTTTAAAAAAAAATTAATTCAAAACTTTTATCTCCTTTTTCAAAAAAGTAAAGTAACGAAAATACTTGTTTTCAAACCTGAAGCATCTTAAAAATTCTTTTTGAGAATTCTCTAAGTACTTAATCCAAAACTCCTTTTGAAAATTTTCTAAGTACTCAATTCAAAATCCTTTTGAAAAGTTTCTAAGTGCTAAAGTTAAAATTCCTGTTGAAAATTTTCTAAGTGTTTAAACTTAAAATTCTTTTGAAAATTTTGTTCTTTAACTTGAAAATCTTTTTGAAAATTTTCTAATTGTTGAAAACCTAGAAAATCTTTTACTTTTTGGATAGACAAGGACTTAAAAAATATTTTCAAAAACCCCGCGAATTTTTGAAAAACTCAGGGGGAGAATTTCTTCCAGGAGGAGGAAATTAAAAATCTTTTACAATACCTGTTTCTTTAACTTAACTTTTTGAACTGTGTTGTCATAAATCAAAAAGGGGAAATTGTTAGTGCAGGCAGCTCCTAAGTCAAATCTGGATTTTGATAATGGCAAAGGGTTCAGAAGTTAAGGTGTTATTGTAATCTAACATGTTTACTGAGTGTGCAGGAAAATTCCTAGGTGCACTAGGCAAAGAAGTCCTGGTCAAGGACTGGGCAAGAAGACCTGACCAGAAGTCGGGCAAAGAAGTCCTGGTCGAGGACTGGGCAAGAAGTTCTGGCAAGGGGCTAGGCACCGAAAACCTGACCGGAAGTTGGGCAAGAAGACCTGACCGGAAGTTGGGCACGAAGGCTTGGTCAGGAGGATTGGGCAAAAGTCCAACCGGAGGAGCCGGTTGGCAAAAGGTAAACTCTCCTGAGAGAAGTAGGTGAGGACGCGTTCCCCGTCGAGGGAACAGTAGGCGTCGGTTCGACCTAGGGTTCCATTTGGGAGACCCAAAGTCAGAACCAAGACAGCTACGGCTGTAACTAATGTTTGGTATGTTTTGGAACTAACCCAAGTTACAGGATCGAAGGACTGGTCGTCTGCAAGTGAGGTGTCTCACTGGGCCTAAGCGCCCAGATGGACTCGGGCACCCGAATGGGCTCAGGCGCCCGTATGGATACGGGCGCCCAAGGGTGAAGGCAAAATCCAAAACACAACCACGAAGCCTCTGGAAGTACTCAAGTCAGGCGCCCGTGAGGTCACGGGCGCCCCCATCAGCTCAGGCGCCCAAGTGGAGGTGGATAAGCGTTGACCGAGCCCACGGATAAGGATTCGCGCAGGGAAGGCCACGTGTTAGGCGACCCCATTGACACAGGCGCCCGTATGAGTGCTATAAAAGGGGGTGCACCCCCAAGGCTTCGATATCACTTGCTCTCAACGCTCCAAACCTTTTCGTTCAAGCGACTTCGACTTCGAGATTCCAGTGCCGACGACGACCCTCTGCTCTGAAATCCGATCCACCTCGGGCGTCGGTAACAAAAAGTGTAGCAATTTTAATTTTTTGATCTACTTCTGTATTTGAATTGTAAATCTTTTATCGCGATTATAGAATTGCCCAAAGTAAACGGTCAAGAACCATAGGCCTTGGAGTAGGAGCTGACCATGACTCCGAACCAAGTAAAAAAATGACTTGTGTTCTTGTGTACTTTATCTTTTTCCGCTGCGCATATTCTTTAATTGTCCGAAAAAGTTTTACAACGATATTCACCCCCCCTCCTCTATCGTTTTCTCCGATCCAACAGGTTATACCTTTCCGATCACCTCGTGGTCTTCTACCTTATGTCCCTCCCTTCGCAAACATCATGTGGGCGACGATCTACCGCGATCCGAGATCACCAAGAGCACCAACCAACCCACTTTTTCAACCGACCGAAAACCCTAAGACCTAGGATTTGCGCCGACGGCACCTCCTCCCTCTTCCCTGCGCCGCCGACCGCCGGAACCGGCTCCAAGCCTTCCGACCAGCAGCAGACCTAGAGAGGAAGGTGAAGAAGAAGAAGAAGGTGAAAAACAACCTTCTTTCCAGCCCCAACAACCCTCAAACTTCTTCTTCTTCTCTCTTGCGCCGCCGCCGCAAGGTGGCCCTTGTGCCGCCTTCTTCCTCTCGGCGGCGCCTTCTCTGCCCTCCTCGAGCCTCAAGAAAGGTAGAAGAGACTCCTACCTTGCTTCCTTGAGTCTCAGCCGGAGCTTGGTGGAGGAGAAAGAGAGAACCGAAGGGGAGAACCCTTCCTCTCTTGATCGGCGCCGAGAGCCCTAGGAGAGAATGAGAGAAAGAAAAAGAGAGAGGCTTTGGTGTTGGCTCTTGGGTTGATTCATTGGCTTGGTTTGTTGATCTCATAGGGTATTTATAGGGCTAAAACAGGGACCAAGAGGAGGAGTTGGTTCTTGGCCCGCTAATGGATCCAAACCCGATCCATTAATTAGGATCCATTCCACTAAAGATCCTAATTGAACTCACCTCACCAACCCCCATATTTTCATATGGGCTCCACATATTACGAGTCGTCCATCCCCCCGTGTTTAAGATCGCGCATGCCCGTTAATTAATTAAATTACTGACAATTTAAATTAATTAACTTCTGGATCATTGATTAGTACCACTCAACCTTATCAACGTGTCGGATCAAATCCACCTGCAGGGTTTGGCATGATGAACCTTTTGAGCTCATCAAGGGGGCATCATCATCCTGACTCACCAGGACACGGATTCCGTCAATAATCATCGGCAATCATATTATTAATACTATTTCCCAACTTACCGGATCTGTCGATCTAACAAATAGATCTCGCCTTTGATAAATCAAAGAAATAATAAATAATAATATATGTTCAATATTATTTCGGAATTAAGGGATCGTCCTCTATAATAACAACTGAGGTCCTATCTAATTATCTAGTCAGTACAAATCGGCTAACCTCGAGTTTCGGTCCTGCTCAATGTACTCATAGCACACTAGTGTAGTCCTATGGTCAAGACCAACCACACCTGACTATACTATAACCATCCCGATGGATTGTCCAATTCCATCTAGGTTGTCAGCCTCTATTTATGCTAAGTAAGGCACTAATAACATGATATTCCGTGTAACACCACACACCATGTTATCTACAATGCTAAGCAATGGGACTTCGTGTATGTACTATTATAAACAAACACCTAGTGTAGTGTGATTTTCTTTTCATAAAAGATGTTCATATAATAAAAGTCATGTCTTTCAGTATACACATCTAACACTTGGTAGGTGCCAAAAAGTTGAAGTTCGAAAGAATGGCTCCAAGGGGTTAGAAGGCTTCCAGGATCCCAGGCGCCTAGCGCCCGAAGCTCCGAGCTCCCGGGAGGTTTCAAGTGCCCGGGATGTCTTCTACTCAGTCAAGATTTGGCTGATCTTGTGCATGCACAGTGGTCAACCCACGTCACCATACAAGCACTTAAGTTGACATAGGCGCCCGGGAATGGATGGAATTTTCAGATCAATTTTCAATTAGCAGCCGCCACGTCATCACAATGGAGGCGCCCAGGATACCCTTTATAAAGGGTCTTCGACCAATGTATTCGATATCAAGTTTGCTATCATCCTCTTTCTTATGTGCTACACCCCAAGTTCCTAAAAGACGCTGAAACATTGGTGCTACAACAACGTGTTCATTTAAGTTGTCGGTATATTTTTGCTTTACTCTATGCTTAACTTTTATATCCTTGTATTCAATCTGAATTATTAGTAATCGTCCAAAATAAACGATCAATGATCATGGACCTTGGAGTAGGATTCGTCATAGACTCCAACCCAAATAAAAACAAACAGTGTTAGCATTATTTCTTTCACTTGTACTTTATTTCGTTGGGTATTTTACTCTTTTCCAACTTGATTTATGAAAATGCGAACGAGCGCTATTCATCCCCTCCCCTCCCCCCCTCCCTCGTGCATCACTCTCTACGATCTTACATAATCTCTCATCCATCCTTCCTTCATCTCCATCTCGATGAGTGTCCTTAATCGTCGTCCACCTTGACATTTCACCAAATAACTATCAGTCAAAAAAAATAAATAAAACTATCCTAAAACACATAAAGTTTAAATCTTTAATCCGAAATCAAAAACTAATTACTTCGCCTCTAGGGGCGCATCAACGCTCATGCGATCGGAGTCACCCTTTAGCAAAGAATCACTGAAGTCGGTCTCATCATCCGAAAGCACTCATTTTCCTCCTCTCGTGACCGGCTTCTTCGACTCATTAGACTTTATCTCTAACAATAATACGAAACTCAAAAAATAGATTAAATGCTAAAAATAAAAACAAAAATATGTAATGCAATCACATGAGAATCATAAAAAGAGAGTGAATGAAATTGGGATAAAATTGTGAGAAAAAATAACCCCCACACGCCTTTTAAAATTGACAAAGTTAGGCATCACGATTGGTCCAAAACTCAATATTTATCTCAAACTGTCACTAATTTACCGCATCTCTTTGCACTACTGAATGGAAGTCAAGAGATAACACAGACCCACCATCAATGCTCTGACAATGGAAAAAAAACTAAGATGAAATAGAAAGGTGGAAAGATTAAGTTTTTTAAAAATAAATAAATAAAAAGATGAAGGGTATTATGAAAAATAAATAAAAAATAAGATTTGATCCATTCTAAAATGAATAATGCAAAACCAAGTTTTGGTAAATCGCCATTTTCAAAATCATCTTTAAATTTGATTTTACTCTTTACCTAGTATCCTTCTCATTACATTTTCTCCTTCAACTAAATTGGTCTCTTATTTACGTAACCTAAATTATTACAATTTTAAAAGATCATGCAAATAAAGCAAATATACATTTACAACTATAACAACAATGGTAAAGTATGTTATGCTATTAAACTCTATCTCTTATTATATTACCATCTATATTAAATAAATTTTATCTTATTTTTTATTACTAGTCAAGTCTTATTTGATCTTCTTCTCCCTCATTTGATATGCGTATTAGTTATAATTCACATCGTCTAACTAAGATATTTATTGGTCGTTTAAGTACATATTCATATCATCTTAAACGTCTCTCAAAATTTTTTCTCAATAGATACAATTCCGACTTTTTTTCTAATACTCTCATTTTTTATTCTGTTCATCCTTATATGTGCATATATCCCATCTTAATATCCTCATCTCTGCAACTTTGATTTTCTGCTCATGTGCCTAAATCATAACCCAACATTCAGCGTCGTATAACATACTAGGTCTAACTGTCATTTTGTAGAATTTTCTTTTAAATTTTAGAGGTATTTTACGTTCGCATAAAACACGTGACACTAACCACCATTTCAACTATCCTATTTGTATTCTATGTAAGACACCTCTTTCAATCTCTCCATCATTTTACAAAAATGATCCTAAATATTTAAAGCTCTCAATCTCAGATAACTTGTCATCTCCTATCTTAACAATTATATTATTATGTCTAATATTACTACACTTAAATTTTATATATTCTATTTTTACTCTACTAAGCCTAAAACTTTTCATTTCTAATGTTTTCCACCAAAATTCTAGTTTAGCATTTACTCCTTCACGTGTCTCATATATCGCAACAATATCATCTGCAAATAACATACACTATGATACTATATCTTGAATATGTGCAGTGAGTTCGTCCATCATTAGTATGAAAAAAATGAGAACTTAGAGTTGATTCTTGATGTAACTATATCCTTATTAGAAATGCTTCAGTTAACCCGCCTAAAGTCTTCACTCTGATCATTACATCCTCAGATATATCCTTAATTAGTTCAATATATGTTACGCTAACATCTCTTTTTTCTAGAATTCTCCATATAATTTTTTTGTGACTATATCATTAACTAGTCAATGAATATCATATATAGATCTTGCTTTTGATCCTGAAACTTTTCAATTAGTTATCTAAGAAAATATATAGTTTTTATTGTCGACCTTCTAAGCATGAACTCAAATTGAATTTAAATCACCATGGTCTTCTTTCTTAATCTTTTTTTTATTACTCTTTCTCAAAGTTTCATGGTATGACTCATTAATTTAATACCTATAGTTTGCATAATTTTATTCGTCTCCTTTGTTGTTATAAAGGAACTAAATTACTTACCCTCTATTGATTAGATATTTTTTTCATTTTTAATATCATATTAAATAATTTTATAAGTCATTCAATACTTTAGTTCCCTAAGCACTTCTATACCTCTATTGGTATATCATCTAGTCTCATGGCTCTTTTATTTTGCATCCCTTTCAAAGCTAATTCTATTTCTAAAGATTAAATTCTACAATAAAAATTTAAATTTCTATATTTATTTGACTTATTTAAATTGTCTAAGTTAAGTTGATCATCTAAATCTTTCATTAAAAAGTTGATGAAAATATATCTTTCATCGCTCTTTTATTTTTTTTTATCATTTACTAGTACATTATTGCATTCATCTTTAATATATCTTATTTGGCTATGATCTCTTATTTTTCTCTCTTACATTTTAGCTATTCTAATGTCTCTTTCCCCTTCTTTTGTATCCAAGTTTCGATATAATCGTTCAAAAGTTTTATTTTTTATTTTATTAACTTCTTTTTTAGCCTCTTTCTTGGTTATTATATATTTTTTAAAATATTCCTCGTTCTTACAAATATATAATTCTTTATAGACTATTCATTTTTGCTTCACTTTCTAATGTACTTTCTCATTTCACCATCAAGATTCCTTACTTAATGGTGCATGCCCCCTTGACTCACCGAGTACACTCTTAACTACTATTTTCAACTTTAATATCAACTCACGTACCCTCTCATATTTTCATTTTTCACTCCGACATGTTCATTTAAATCGTCTCCTATTAAAATCATTTTCATCTAAATCGTCCCAAATTCTTGATTTAGTTTCTTCATCTAATCCTACTTAAAGTACATATTTATTAATTATGTTCACAACTTCTTTCTCCACTACTACCATGAGAGCTATAATTCTATCCACCTTTATTACTACTCCAACAACTTTATCTTTTAAAGAATTATCTAAAAAAATACTCACTTCATTTCTTATTTTACTCTTTCTATTGTATCATAACTTAAAATCTAAGTTCTCTATCATTTTTGTCTTCTTGCATACTCATTTTGTCGCTTGTACACATAAAATATTAATTCTTCTCCTAATAATTATATATAGGGCCTTCATTGCTTTCTAATAAGAATTTCTATGTTTCATGTTTCAAATCTTAGACTATTAATCATCCTATAATATTTGTTCTTATCTCACCTATGATATGAGAACTCTTTTCTATTTAATGCTACATCAAATTGTCATAGAAAATAACTAACTTCACAATTAACACTACATGTACATTTAACTTAGGAAAAAATTACAATTTACAAGTTATTCAAAAATTATTTTCACTTAATCTAGGTCATCAAAATTGAATCACAAACTAAAATTAAAAATAAAAACATTTGATATCACCTGCTTGAAAAACCCTTAGATCATCTATTGAGGCAGAACTACATTCTCTTGGTATTTTCAACTATTCCTATTCGATTGTCCCCTGCTTTGCTTATGGTCTTGTGTAACATTTACGCTGTTGTTGGTCCCTGAAAAGAAAATGAATATAATCTATGTTTCTTTAACCAAGACCATATATAATGTTTCCAATCATATGATATCACCAATAGCTTTCCATTGATTGTGGCATTTGATCAGCAGCATAAAGCATGTTTGGTGACAACTCTTCGACTTCATAATAAAACATTTAACATCAGTTTTTTCAAGTGATGACTGTGGCGTTTGGAGATCATCATCAAAGACCTGGTAAGGTCATTTAGATCAATCAAAGAGACGATTTTCCACACCATTTGAAGTACAAATATAACAGTCAATCTCATAGTCAAGTTTGGATGATTGAAACATAAAAAGGAACAATCTGATCCATAGCTAAATCAAAACACAATGCAACAATTGGAATACTAGTGTTAGAAGTTATCGTATGAAAAAGCTAGGGTTAGGTCAGATCTGCTAAGTTTCAACAGATGAGCAAAGATTTCACATGCACCTTGGGCAATGATGGAATTGGAAAGACCATTTCTTTAGCTAGCTTCTCGCTCATCATTTCTCAACATAGGCAATGCCTGCCAGAAAAAGTGACCCTGTGTAACATGTCCTCATGCAGTTTGTAGTCCTACAAAGGCACATTGCTTTCTTGCATGCTCTGGAATCAACTTGGCAGCCATCTCTATTGGGGCTCCCTTCAACTCTGGTGACCAAAAAAGGATTTCTATGAGTTTCTCCTAGTCTAACACATTTATGCTGATAATATTTAAACGTGTAGATCTAATTAATTCCTCAGACTAACCATGAGGCTTGAAATTAAAGAGCGGGGGTAAAAAACGGCCATTTGGTAAGCGAGTATTTGGATCACGCAGCTCATTAAAGAAAGGATGGACTAGTGCTTCCAACTGCATCCAATCAATTTTAACATTTAAAAGGCAACAAACTTAGACAATGCATGTAGAAAAATCAATGAGGAAGCATTGCTCTCAAGTAATTGAAGTATCCAATTGTATATACTAACTGCAGTGCATCGTAAGTTTGGAGAGTATTGTAAAAGCCTGGAGACAAGATCCACAGCTTCAGAGGCATTTGCTTATGGAATATCTGGCAAAAGATGGCAACATTCAAACTTTATTGAAGATAAAATGGAAAGGAAATTGTATGCAAGAATTTTCAAGCATCAACCATCAGGAAAAGTATGCTGGCGCTACCTTGTGCCAGGGATGGGCTTTTATCTGTGGGAATTTGTATTCTGTGTAGTTAGGGTTCATGCATTTGATTTCTTCCCTTGTGGGTGTACCAAGGACCTGAAATGAGAAAAGCAAGGGAAAATAGCTCAGTCATGAATACAATGGCCGATTGAAAATCCCAAAGACCAGAGAAAGAAAACATTTAGTAGCAGCCAACACTGTCGAGTCACATTTCGCAATTAGCAGTTTTTTACCTTTATAATCTCAACAAGCTGGTCGACTCCACTTTCTCCAGGAAAGAGAGGCTGTCAAAAAAAAAAAAAAAATCATACTGGCATTTCATGCGGGGCAAATAAATGTACAACTAAAATAATAAATAGATATTCCAAATAAGCAAGTTTTCCAAGGTTACCTGTCCAAGCATGAGTTCAGCAAGAACGCAACCAGCAGACCAGATGTCAATCGCTGTAGCATACTCAGTTGCACCAAAGATAAGCTCAGGAGCTCTATAGTATCTAGAACAAATGTATGAAATATTTGGTTCCCCTTTTACCTATGGTAAACAAAGAAAAAAAAATCATAATTTAATAATACTAAATTGATTGACATTGTTTTCACATTTTCAAAAGAAAAACATACTAAGACTTTTGCACTGCCAAAATCACATATTTTCAGTTGATGAGAATGTGGATTCACCTACACAAAAGTAACTAAATCAGAAAAAGTCATGCCAATTATGAAAAAGTAGATGCTGAAGAGGCTATTCTAAGGCAACAAAAATAAACTTAAAAACACAAACTAATTCATAGTGATCAAGGCACCTATGTCCAAAATACAAATTCAGCAGTAGACAATGAAAGAGACAAACTAAATAAAAAATTCTAGAGATGAAGTATACCAAAAGATTTTGGGGTTTGATGTCTCTATGGCATACTCCAATGCTTCCATGAAGATAGGCCAATGCTCTACAAATCTGTTGTATTCATAAAACAGTTTATCCCAACAAGATATGAATATACTTTATAAGGAAAATAAATAAATAAATAAACAAACAACTATTTAGCTCGTAGGATTTGAGATTGACCCAGTGCCCTTAAAACTTATGCACAAGCTGCCATTATGTAGATTTATGCAACTATCAAAAATATTCTTCAGGTTCACTTGGCTTTGCCAGTATAATCTTTTGTTAAGGAAATGAGAGTAGGAAATGATTGTACAATGGAGGGAAGGAGAGAAAAGGGAAAACCTCTCCTAATTATCACAAATTGGTGGGTTTGTAAATTATGTGCAAAGGTGAGGAATGGCAAGGGGGTATAATTTAGTTTCCACCTAAATTTTTCCTCAAGAATGCATTTTGAAATATCACAGATTCTTTATCTAAGCAAAATACAGTTTGTAAAATACATCAACCAGTTAGAAATATCCAAGAAAGTAATTATGAAATCACAAACACTAAACCCAAGTATCCAACTAACCTGGTACACATACAGCTTTACATATATTAGTGGCACTCGTTGGTTCATCTTGTTATAGTGTTTGATAACTCGATGAATTGTCTCTGGAACATACTCCAGTACAAGGTTCAGGTACAGGTCATCTTTCTCAGTAGCTGAGAAAAAGCAATGCTTCATAGAAATGACATTTGGGTTGTCTAAAATGCGCATAGTCTGCAATTCTCGGTTCTTGTATCTTTTGTCTTGTAGGACCTTCTTAATGGCTACAGTTTCACCAGTCTCTAGGCATTTTGCCTATAAAACAAATAGAAATGTCTTTGATATTGTCATGTACAAAAAATATTGAAAGATTAATATATAAACTGCACTTTTATGTTACTTAACCAAGGACCATAAAAGCAACGCAGAACAACAATACATAATTAATAAATCTAAATTATTTCACAGCTGACCTGGAAAACTACACCAAACGATCCACGCCCCACAACACGTTCAGCCATATAGCTTATGGTCTGCCATCAAATTGAACACAGTGTAGAGAATAAGCATGTATTTGCAATGTTCCATGGAAAACAACAATGAAGAAATAAGGAAATTTGGTGTGTTAATTGTTTATAGTATCAATTTGTCTAGATTACTTAACCCTATCACAATTTTTATTCACTTGTATCTTGATGATCATTCTCCTCATCAAAAGCATTGATTTCTTTAAAAGAAATGGAAACTGTGATAACTGTGGCATTCATGCACTAGAACAAGATTTACCTGCTTTGGCTCACCATTTCTTCCCCCGATAGTTGTTACAATTATATGACCTGCTTCAGTCCCATTCTCATCAACCACAGTAGTTTCAGTTTCCTGCATTAAAACAACCATCTAGGTGACCTAGGTAAAAGGAAGATCTACATATCAGTCACAACACAGAGGACAACTTGTCCACAGCACCAGTTGTCCCACTTGTTACAGAATAATTGTCACTAGACTCATAACTAATGTTACATATCTACCTTATCATCCCTTAGTTTCATTTCTTTCATTTCATCTGGCAACTTGTCCATAGCACCAGTTGTCCCACTTATTCCTTTAGACAACAGATTCATAGAATTCATGTGCTTGAGAAAGAAACGTAAGGGCCTCCACCTCTCAATGAATCTTAAGTAAGTTGGTAAAAATAAAACTACATTCCTGTTAAGAAATGAAAGGCAAATATTAGTAAAGCATACAGATACAAACTTTCTTTTAATGCAATAAGATTGTTTGCAAATTGTCTTATTCCCATAAAAATAATTCCATAAGACAAAAAGTTAACAAAACAAACAACGATATTCAAATAAGTAGGTATTTCTTTCTTACAAGAAATTTTATTATCTATCCATACCAGTAGCCAGATGGTAAAGGGAAAATTGACGAGACAAGATGATACAGTGTACCCTAAGGATTTAGAACCTTTGATCTAGTTTCGATATTAAATCTAGTGTCCAATAGGAATTATCAAGAAGCGAGCAGCAAATCAGAAATTTGGAAAGCAGCAAGCATATTTCATGGAATTCTGAAGAGTTCAAGAACATGATATAAATTCTAGCATGGTTAATGGAAGTACTGAAATAGTAATGAATTTTCAATCAATCATCATCTAAAATTGCCATCACATGATTAATTGTTCACTTCATCATACAGCATTAAGTTTTATGATGGGCCTCCGGGGCTATGGTGCAGCGGTAGGGCGACTAGTCGCTATCCCAGGCATCCGCGGTTCGATTCTCAGCTACGGCATATTTGCAGGAATTTTTCCTTCAAATTGGGCGCAAACCCTGGGACGCTAGGCTTCTAGACCGCCCACTGCGAATGCTTCCCGATTTACCCTGGCGGCCGGTGGAAAATTTTTGTGAGATCGGGCCGGTCGCCCGAGGTTGGAAAAACCTCGCTAATCATTTTTTTTTATTAAGTTTTATGATGGATACCACACCATATCTTCATTTTATTACTAGCAAAAATATTTTGCATCGGTGCCAAATCACTAGCTAGCTGCTCTACTGCATCTACATGCAACTTTACTTTCCATGCCTCAATAACTAGTACCATGCCCAGTGCAGATTCCAGAATACAGATCTAGCAACGAAAGAAATTATGAATATACCAAGTGATACTGCCTGCAAAGTTTGATAGTTAACCGAACAGAGTAGGGGGGAGAGAGAGAGAAAAAAAAAAGTAGGAGATCCTACGATCTAGCCGGGTAATCACCAATCCACTGATTACAGTGGATAAGTATCCAAAGAAAAAGCAGTTTGCGTTATCCGAGAGGCAAATGCTCTGATCTTGTAATGAAGTTTGAATCCAACGAGAAGCACAAAATCAAGCATAAAAAGTTCAGTTTTGATAGCGCAGAAAAGCTCTCACTAGACAAACCATCGATCCTTGGATCGCCTGTCAATCTTCTACGCAGAAGGTTGCACAAAACACTCAACTGAAGCTGGTGCTGGTGTTGCTTCGCTTGCGAATCCCTCCACTCCGAACACTCCCCTAGTCAGTCTCCTCCGGAAAGAAACAAGTGATGATTGACGGCCGACCAAAGGTTAGGGGTTCCTTCCTTGTACAGTGCACCTCTCAATTATTGGTTTAGTGTTTTTTTTTATTGTCGGAAAAGGCGTAGGGGAGAGAGATAGAGAGTGAAGGGGGACAATCAAAAGAGAGTCGGCCAGCCACATCACCTTTATTTGACTGTTCAAATCTTGAATCATTCATTATTTTGACCGTTCACCCCACTAATGATTCCGTTTGCAATTACAATTATAACCCCACGATAGGTTAAAATTCGGTTATATATATATATATATATATATATATATATATATATATATATATATATATGGTGCATAACATATAGTGCACAATCATAGATGGCAACCTTCATATCACTCATCAAAAATACATAGAGATGAATGATCAAGATTTCACCACCTATACAGGTGCCCATGGTTGTGCACCATAAGTTGTGCACCATATCATTATATATATAGAGAGAGAGAGTTTTGATCTCCTGCGAACCGCGGGGTGTGGACCGCACTGCGTGACCGATCAGGGACTTCCCTGATCGGTCACATACTGCGCTGCGCTCCTGTGTCGATCGGACAACATCGGCGGTCTTCGACCGCCACCCCCGAACAAAACTATAACCCTAGGGGGTAGCGATGAACCCGTCGGCACGGTGAACCTAGGGGTAGCGGTGAACCCGTCGGCATACGTGACCGATCAGGCAACGGCTACCCACTAAAACCCTACACCCGTCAGTGCGGTGTAGCGGTGAACTCGTCGGCGTACATGACCGATCAAGCAACGACTGATCGGTCACGGTAATCGACACGCAGTCCGCAGGGATTATATATATATATATATTATATATATATATATTATATATATATATATATATATATATATATATATAATCCCTGCAACAGCTTGATATTTTCAATTAAAGAGTAATTAAACTATGAGTTAATTGGAAAAAATTCTTCAATCTAAAAGTGAGTCCAACAATCCACAGGAGACGAATTCCTTGTACTCTTTGAGTGCTCGAAATGATTCATTGTGTGCTTACCGTTGCACCATGTCAAGGGGAATGAAATTTTGGCAGGGAGGAGGAGAGGATGTTATGATTACCAAATTTAGTTTGGTTTGATATAATTTTGTTAAAGTTGTATGTTTTGTAATCCTGTCGTCGAGTAAGGTGGAGCCCTAAGAGTGGAGTGGTCCTCCGAATGTCGCGAACTGCTAACGCCGGCTCTGGTACTGATGCTGGTTTGCAAGAAAATGACCGTTAGCAAATTCGCCGGAAAAAATTCCCGACAATGCCCTCCGACGGTCAAGTCAGTTTCAGCAAGAGCAAGACAAAGCAAAGAACGGTAGCTGAAAACACGATTGCACATACTTCGAAATGAAGAAGGGAGGAACTTATATAACCAAGGGAGCTGACAACCCTTGTCTACATTAGTCGTCCTTCTGTACCCAATCAAGATAGGGGCATGGGCGTTGTCAGCTCACAAGATGGCGCCGAGCGGCGCTGATCGTTCTGACGCATTAAATGACAAAGTGGTGCGGGGTGCTCGGGTAGATCAGAAGTACGGTGTCGACGGGATGTCTGCGGCGTGAGTTATAAATAGGTAAGGTCTGCGCCGACCCCCGTACCCCGGTCATAAATGCGATGTCAGGGAGTGGATGTTGTAAGGACAGAATTTGGGATAGATTGCCGACTGGCCGACATGAGTGACCCCGGGTTCCTTAAGTATCCTCCTCGAGTGACTCAGACGCATTCTCCGAGTCAGGGAGGGCTCGGATGTGGTCAATTAGCTTAAGCCCGAGCCACATGAATAAGTTGTTGTGCGAGCGCCAATTAGGACTATGTGAGGGGTAACTACAGGGTCCTAGGCTCGACCCTTGGGGCCTTGTGCTCTGGACCTCCATCACAGGTATCCTGAGTGTCGGAAGGGGTCGGACACTCGGCGTACCCCTCTGGGACGCGGGTCGAAGTGCACCTTACTACCAGCTTGCTCAGGTGCCCTGGGCCGAGTAAGCCCCAGGGTTCTCACCCCACCCCCTGGATCAATTTGCCCGCGCGTGGCGGGTCTGACTCGGCCTTAGGTGGTGCCAGGCTGGCCGACCAAGCGACACGTAAGCTAGGCCGGGATCATAAGCCTCCCCCTCAAGTCTAGATGAAGGAGGCATCGAGTCCGACTAACTGGACCCACAGTGTAGAACGAGCCTGTCGCTTCCGAATGAGCGTTGACCCAACCGATCTGCGCAACCTAAGCCTCGATTCACCCAACGGGACGTCCTACGTGTCCCATCCGACCATCCTGTCAGTCTTGTCCCCCGACTCTTGCCAAGTCGATTCGAATCTCCTGCATTAATTGTCGTTTTAATTGCGGAGACACATGTCTACTACCTACTGGCTACCCGGTCGCCGAAGCGACCGCCGCCTGGCTCAGCAAATGGGCGTCACACGCATGCGACACCGAGCCTCAGGAATTACCTCGAGTTTGATCGGACGGTCCTCGTTCCTTCCCGCCTTTTCCCCGAATCACCATCGGATGGTTGTCCTCGTCCGCCCGACCCTATAAATAGGGCTTTACCCTCACCGTTTTTACCATCACCTTTTACTCCGACGCTGTCGTGCTGCTGCTGCGCGCTCTGCTAAGGTTCCGGCGATATCTTCTTTCCAGTCATCTTCTCCGGCAAGCTTTTTGTCCCTCGGTTAGTTCTCCTGCTCACTCGATCCTTTTTCCTTTTCATTCGGTCTTCTTTCATTTGACCTTTTTTCCCTTTTTCACTCGGTCTCTCGCCTTCTCCCTCACCCATGGACTCTCCCTCTTCCCCTCGGATCGGTGGTACACTATCATGGTGTCCGAGCTCCACTACCATGATCTAGATCAAATCCGAGTTGAATATCACATTTCTTCCGACTACCGAATCCGTCTACCCGACCCGACCGTCCGTCCCAAGACCGCCCCCTTAGTTTCATAACGATTTCCCGGGACCATCTTCAGGCCGGACTTCTTTTTCCTATCCACCCCTTTATCTCCTCGGTCTGTCGCTTTTTTCAGATCCCGCTTTCTCAACTCGCCCTGAACGTCATCCGTCTGATGTGCGGCTCGGTCATCATTTTCACCTTATACAAGATTCCTCTCGAGCCCGAGATTTTCTATTGCTTTTTCTATCCCAAGAGGAAGGAGCCCGACGATTTCTTCTTCCAGGCCCGAGCTAAGACCTTCTTTTTGTCGAAACTTCCAACCTCGAACAAGGGTTGGAAGGAGCGTTATTTCTTCATCAATACTACCCCGGCCTCCAGCTGGCCCACCACCTGGATCTCTGATCTTACTCCACCTCCCCCTCTTCCCAAAAATTACCGAACTCTCCCTTCTTATCAGTCGGCCCTGTCCAAGATCGGGGGCCGGCATTCGGGGGCCAACTGCTAAGCGAGGGGATTCTGTATGTGTTCGGCCTCAGCCAAGTACCGTTCCGCCGTCCCCGATCACTTGGTAAGCCTTCCTCTCCATCCTTCGAATATTTTTGGCTAACTAAACTTTTATTATTTTGCAGCGAACATGATGCTAGCGGTTGTCCTCGAGGAGGGGTTCGGAATGGACGATGCCGTACTGGAATCCCGCGTCGGCGAGCAACTGGCTCAACGAGAGGCAGCTCCGCTCGCTGTGTCTCCCGCCAACCTGACTTCTTCTTCTAGCAACGGAGCAACACTGGCCGCGGATCCCGAGCCGATCGATGTAGACGATGCGCCTCTGGTTACTAGGCCCTAGAGGGATTGTCCGGCCGAGTCAGCGGTTGCTCCCTCAGCCGCTCCCCGAGCCGGAGCCTCAACCAGTGCTCCCCCCCCCCCCCCAAAAGAAGAAGAAGAAGAAGGAGTCCCGACCTCTAGCCCTCATCCCTAATCCGAGTCAGGCTGGCACTTCAAGCGCCCAGCGCCGGCGGCTCAGGGGGATCTTCCTCCCCCTCCTACTGAAGAAACGGCTCAGGGGGCTGGTACTTCAAGTGCCCCAGCGCCCCTGTACTTGGTCATGCCCTCGCGCGTCGTTTCTACCAAGGGCTACGAGAGGCCAACGGATGAGCTGACCGAGAAAGCCCAAGAAATTCATCTATACGGTCCCCTAGGCGACCACTTCTACCAGGGCCTTCGGGAGGCTAATTACCGGGGCTCAACCAGCCAAGCCAATGCCTTTCTCTCTGAGGCCAGTCTTGTAAGTCTGGTTTTTCTTCTGTATTTTCTTCCTCTTGCTTATTCTTGACTTGCTACTGAGATTTGTTTATGGTTTACAGCTCTTTGGCTCGGCCTATAGCCTGGTTTGTCTTTTATAGCGCATGCTAGGGTTTCGCACCAAGCGGATTGCCGAGTGGCAAGGCTGAAGACTCAGCTCCGACACACGCAGCTGGTCTCCAATGAAGAGACTCTGAGCGGGATGCGGGCTGCGGGCTGCAGGCTGTGGGTTGAGGTCTTGGCTGTGCAAGACCAGTTAGCTCACTCGGAGGTGCAGCTTGAGGGCACGCGGGCGTAGCTCGACTCAGCCGACACGGTCGTGGCCCAGGCGCATCATCGCATCTCCAACTTGGAGTACTTCGAATGTAAAGCCTGGACCCTCAAAGGTTAGGCCCGGGGACGAGCTGTTGACTACGAAGGTCAAACTCCTAGAGGTGTCCCAGTCGGCCTCAGCTCTGTGTGCCGATCTAACTGCCAAGGACCAGCAGCTAGCGAGCCAAGCGGAAAAGATTGCCACTCTGACGACCAAGCTGGCCGCACAGGACGAGGAGTTGAACGTTCAAGTGTCAGAGTTGAGCCGACTCTGAGGACAGCAGGCCAGCTGGGAGGCTGGATAGTTGGAGCTAGAAGCCGCCCGGTTGGAGCTCGAGGAGCTCCGATCTTACAAGGCAGGGGATGTTGCTCGATGGGAATCTTGGAGGGTTGAATATATCAACTCCAGGGATTTCTGCGAGCAGCTGTCGAGGAGGCTTCTCCCCATGCTTAAGCAACAACTGCTCAATACCCTCGAGCAGCTTAAGCAGGGCGAGCACCTTTTGCCCGACCTCCTGGCCAGCACTGTCAAGCTGGCTGGGCTGACCCAGGGAATGGAGAATGTCTTCCGACCCTTCAAGTGAGGGTCGGATTTTTGCTATTTCTTTCTTCTTTTTTGTTCTTCCTTGTAGAGGCTCGGCCTCCTTTCTTTTGTACTGAAACTTCTTGCAATGAAAGTTCTCTATCGCTTAAGCTTTGTTATATGTGTTTGTTATTTTTTGATTCTAAGTGTTGATCACTCAAACCTATGCTCGAACCCCTTCCTTCTTCTTTCCTCAGTGAAGTCATCTTGGCTAACTTGGCCAAAAGACGCGAATCTTCGAATTGCTTAAGGCTAGGGACTAGCCACCAAGCCTCCTACCCACTTGAGGGGACTTAGACAGTTATGGTCGGCTTCTGTTTGAGGAACGGGGGCTATAATGTGATCGACCAAGTATATCGTTGCCCGCTCGGGGAGCAAGGTTCACATACTGGCCCGGCTTGATCCCGGGGGAGCGTGGGTCGCCACGCGTCCAGTTGGGGGGGGGGGGGGGCGAGCCAGGTAGAATGCTATTTGCACCGAAGGCTCAGAGCTGGGATGCTCAGTCGGCTAAATCTCAGGGAGCGTGGGTTGCCAGGCGTTCGGACTGAGGGCCGGGTCCGGGGGTACGCAGGGGCATGCTCGCTTATAACTCGCTAGTAGGCGAGAGTCTGAACACTCAGTGGGTTAAACCCCAGGGAGCGTGGGTCGCCATGCGCCCGGACTGAGGGCCGAGCCGAGGGGTGCGCGGGGTCATGCCCGCTTATAACTCGCTCAGAGGCGAGAGACTGGACACTCGGTCGGTTAAACCCCATGGAGCGTGGGTCGCCATGCGTCCAGACTAAGGGTCAAGCCGAGGGGTGCGCGGGGGCATGCCCGCTTATAACTCGCTCGGAGGTGAGAGTCTGGACACTCGGTCGATTAAACCCCAGGGAGCGTGGGCCGCCACGCATCCGGACTTGGAGGCGAGCCGAGGGGTGCGCGGGGGCATGCCCGCTTATAACTTGCTCGGAGGCGAGAATCTGGACACTCGGTCGGTTAAACCCTAGGGAGTGTGGGCTGTCATGCATCCGGACTAGGAGCCAAGCCGAGGGGTGTGCGGAGGCATGCCCGCTTATAACTCGCTCGGAGGCAAGAGTATGGAGCGCCTGCAAGTTGCCCACGAACCCCATTTTTCCACTATCATTGTCGTTGTGAACCATATTTGTTTTACAGGCTCTCACTCTGCCTCTCGGTATGGCTGGAGATGGATAGCGCTCCAAGGCCGATCCAGTTTTCTTCCTTGCTCGTTCTCCAGGTAATATGCCCCTGAGGTCAATTTCTAGACGACCTTGAAGGGTCCTCCCCATTGAGGCTCTAGCTTGCTGACTTCCTCGACCGACTTTATTCTCTTCCACATGAGGTTGCCGACCTGGAAGTCACTTGGCAACACCCTGCAATTATATCTCTGCTTCATTCTCTGGTGATAGGTAAACATCCGAGCGGCTGTATTCTCTCGAATTTCTTCGACTAGATCCAGCTCCAACCGCCATTTTTCCCGAGTTATCCCCATCGTAAGCTTTTCGTCGGTCGGACTCGCACCCGACCTCGACAGGCACTACGACCTCGCTTCCGTACACCAGCTGAAATGGACTGTGGCCTGTAGTTTCTCTCGATGTGGTCCGCTGAGCCCATAGGACACTCGGCAGTTCGTCTACCCAAGTTCCTCCTACATGGTCCAGCTTGGTTTTCAAGCCCCTAAGGATATCCCGATTGGCCACCTCTGCTTGGCCGTTACTCTGAGGGTATACCACAGAAGTGAAGGCCTGCTGAATGCCGTAGGCCGAGCACCATTCTTGTATTTTCTGACCCTGGAATTGCCTTCCATTGTCTGAGACGAGTTTGTGAGGAATCCCATATCGGCACAGGATATTCTACCACAGGAACTTGATCACCACTTGCTCCGTGATACGGGCCAGGCCTCGGCTTCTATCCACTTGGAGAAGTAATCAACCACCACGAGCAAGAACCTCTTCTAAGCCACAGCGGTCAAGAATGACCCTACTATGTCCATGCCCCATTGGTCGAACGGGCATGAGACCGCTGATGCCTTCATCATTTTCACGAGTCAGTGAGGCAAATTGTGATGCTTTTGGCAAGATAAGCATGTCGAGACCATTCCATCCGCGTCCTTCTGGTGGGTTGGTGGCCAATAATATCCTGTCAGTAGCGCTTTTTGGGCCATGGCCCGAGCTCCGGCATGGCTCCCACAGACCCCATATGTATCTCTCTCAGCACATAGTCTGCATATTTCTCACCCAAGCATTTGAGTAGGGGTTGGACGAAGGATCTTTTGTATAGTGCATCCCCGACTAAGGAGTGTTGGTCCAATCAGCCAAGTGTGATCGGGTAGATCATGGGTTTTGATGTGTGTGTCAATATGATTAAGTTAGAGTTTCATATTGATCTAATATGTGTATGTGAGTGTGCAGGTTTGCAGGATACACATAGACTCAGTTGGACGTCTTCGGGTTCGGTGAAGGATGGTGTGTGGAGACAAGCCGTGGGCTTGTATGCATCCGAGGGATCGTGGACAAAGCAGGGACGATGAGTCGAAGGAAGCGGACTTCGAAGCATACGTGAAGGATGGCATGGGAGACAAGCAGAGGGCTTGTATGCATCCGAGGACAAGAGTCAAAGTCGAAAAGGGCTTGAAGGCAACAGGTCGAGGCTGCTGGAGCAAGGACAATGAGCTGAGGGAAGTGGACTTCGAGGCATACGTGAAGGATGGTATGGGAGACAAGCCGCGGGCTTGCATGCATCCGAGGGACGAGAGTCAAAGTCGAAGAGGGCTTGAAGGCAACAGGTCAAGGCTGCTGAATGAAGAGTCAACTGAGTCGTGAGGATTCGAGTGTTGAGAGAACTGTACTTGGGAAGGGAAATCCTAGGGTTCGAGTGCTGAGAGAATTGTACTCGGGAAGGGAAACCTTAGGTCGCAATCGACTGATGCTTGATCAGTCGACTGAGGTAGAGCACAGAGAGATCAGTGGACTGATGCTTGATCAGTTGACTGATGTAGGCGACTGGGTAGTCGACTGGGCCAGTCGACTGGTAAGGTTAGAATAGCATTGAGCACTATTTAAGAGGGCTCGTTTTTGGCTGTTCTTCCTTGGCGAAACAAGCTTGGTCAAAGTCTGTTAGTAGCCTACAAGTGCTCAGTTCGTGTCAAAGGATTGTGGTGAGGTTTCTCCACCCACAAGGAGCGACAAGAGCTAGCCGGAGGTGTTCTGGGGAATCATCCACCGAAGGATCAGGATCGTCCACCTTACGAACAGCCGTGGAGTAAGAGTTTCATCTCCGAACCACGTAAATCGGTGTCTATTTTAGTTGTTAGTTTTAGTTTTTGTTATTCTGCTTGCGCACTAACAACTTGTAGGAAGAAAAATCGAAAAGTAGCTACTCACCCCCCTCTAGCTAAACGAAAAGATCCCAATAAGTGGTATCAGAGCGTGGTTTGCTAATCTACGGACTAACCAACGTGAGAGCAAAAAGCTAGAGGAAATGGCGATTGAAGAAAGATTGGGTGATGATATCAATGTTCCACCTTCCTATGATCGTGAGAGTTTCAAGTATTGGAAGATGCGGACAAAGACATGGTTCGGTATGGATTGGAACTACATGATCGTGCTAGAAGAGTCATTTGAAGTTCCAAGAGATAAACACGGGAAAAAGCTCCGACCAAGATATTGAACCAAGGAGCAACAAACCCAATCAAAGGCAAACGAAAAGGTAATTTCAATATTAATTGATATTTTGCCTAATAATATAACTAGTGGTGTAGGTGAATATAAAAATGCACATGAATTATGGAGCAAGGTATTAGCATTTCATGAAAATCCTACACAAGCCCAAGTAGTGGAAGAGCTCAAGGGAATGAACTTAATAGTCTAAGAAGAGGAGAAGGACCAATCGGATAAAGAAAGAAGCTCAACATCCGAAGAGGAGAAGAAAGAGAAAAAATTCATCCATCTCATCAAGTGAAGTGGCACAAGAAAGTGAAGAATCATCCACTTCATCAAAGGAAGAAGAAGAGGTCTCCACTTCAAGGATTGAGGGGGAGGAGAGACCATCTTCGATACCGGAGCAAGAAGAAGTGTCCACCTCCACCAAAGCGAAGTCAAAAGATTACATCATTTGCTTTGGGTGCAACAAGAAGGGACACTACAAGGACAAGTGTCCATTAGGTAAAAAGGAGGTAAACCCTAAACCCAAGTCAATTCATTTAAAATTTAACATGGGTTGTAGGGAAAAGAAGGAGAAAAAGTACATTATGTGTTATACGTGTGGTGAGCTAGGAAACTACCACACCAAATGCTCAAGAAAAGGAGAATTCAAGAAGTTGGAGCATTTGAGGAAGTGGGAGAAGAAGGAGAAGAAGAAAAGCTCATATCAAGGGAGAGCTACAAGGGTAAGGGAAGAATCTCTAACTTTAAGCATTTTTCAAACTCCTCCATGAATGTTAGAAGTAATTAGAATTATTTACCTATGCATAATTTTGGTTTTAGATATTGTGATAAAAATAGGGTTAATATTGCCTATCAAAATCCTAAGGAATCTATGTATCATGATAAACCTAGGATTTTTAGACTTAAGGATAAAGACATTAACCCAAAGAAAGGGAGACACATGCCTAGACAAATGGGTAGATCTAGAAATGTCCAAAATGGACATGGTGATGCTAAGGTTAAGAACCTAGAGAGGAAAAATCAAGCCTTGAGAGCAAGACTTGGTAAATTAGAGAAAACCCTAGATAGATTCACTAGTGGATCTAAGGGTTTAGGCATGGTGTCAGATAGTCAAAACCCCGACAATGATAGACTGGGTCTAGGATACCAATATATTAGAGAAAATGCTATTGAAAAGTCATATGCAAGGATATCACATGACTATGATAAGGGGAAGGCCAAAAATGGCAAGGGGAAGCCATTTAAAGGAGAGAAGAAGAATTTAACCAAGGACAAGGTGTATAGAGTTAAGAAAGTTAGGGTTATAGGTCAAGAAGTACCGGAGGTACACCGGTGTGGTCTTGCAATTAAAGATGAGTCACCTAGGGAGGTGGCTAAGGCTAAGAGCTCAAGGGGGAGCTCTAGGAGTCAAAT
The DNA here is from genome assembly GCA_024364735.1 of Boesenbergia rotunda. Taxonomy (NCBI): domain Eukaryota; kingdom Viridiplantae; phylum Streptophyta; class Magnoliopsida; order Zingiberales; family Zingiberaceae; genus Boesenbergia; species Boesenbergia rotunda. Next base: position 202,084 of record JAGFNQ010005130.1, read on the forward strand.
TGAGATCCATGGTCAATGGATCTCAAGAGGGTTTCTCCAAAAGGACTAGATGAATTGTGGAATGTGCTAAAGGATTTGGAGACAAATTTGAGTCTTAATCCTAGCGATTTGGCACATTAAAAATAAAGTTTCATGCAAAAATATAACAATGAAGCTATATTGCATAAAAATTAGTTCTTAATGTGGGGATGCCATATAAACCAATGCTAAGGATGCATTGAGGTTGGGGATGAGAAGATACATCAAGGAGAGATCAAAACTAGGACTTTAGGTCAAGGTTCAATTGAACCATTTAGATAGTTTTGAGTTTTGTGTCAATCTTGTGATTGGTAATAGATACATGGGTAAATATATGTTTCCCAAGTAGACACGGGTACCACAAATCTCTCCACAAAATTTGAGAATTTTTGGAGATTTATGGAGTTTCTGGTGTATTTTTGAAGTTGGGTCAGAAATGCTGAAATATAGGGTATCAGTCGACTGATGCAGAGGTAGTCGACTGGTCCAGTTTAAATCTGAAACTAGGATATTCAAAATAGCAGTCGACTAATCCTCTATCAGTCAACTGATCTTTCTGTTTAGTTCATCAGTCGACTGGCCCTGGGGCAGTCGCCTGATCCAGGTAGACCCGACCATGGTTCGGAACCGACGGTTCGACGGTTCGGAACCGCCGGTTCGACGGTTCGTGGGAGGTCGACCCTTAACCTTAACCACCCAAGACGGTTACGGTTCACGGTTCGGAACCGCCGGTTCACGGTCCGGTTCACTGTTTGCCACGGTTCGGCACGGTTCAAGATTATTATATTAAAAAAATTAAAAATTAAAAATTAAAATAAAAAAAATAAATTTTATTAAAAAAGGGCTTGCACTTATATAAGTTGCCTACGTATCCCCTTAGGGTATAGGGGAATCAAAGCCCACGTAGTTCTTTTACATTTTTACCCTTTTACATTTTTACATTTCTCACTTGCATTTCCTCCCGTTCCCGTTGTATTTGTTCCTTCGGTATCAAATTCTTCGGCTTCGTCTTCTGAAAGTTGCATTCCTTGGATTCGCTTTTCGGCTCTGGTCCAATCATCAAGTAATGCTTGAGCTTCCAATGAGTCGGGAGACATGGTTGATTGTCGTTCATCTAATATGTTGCCGCCGGCACTGAACGTCTGCTCCACAGCAACAGTCGACACTGGAGAAGCTAAAATTTCTTTTACGATCACGGAGAGAACGGGAAAGCTTTGAGCCTTCTGTGACCACCACTTCAAGATGTCGAAGTCTTCGCTATCTGCTTCATTAAAATCAAAAGAAGTCGTAAAATAATTCTCAAGTTCCTGTGTGGAACTTGAGGATCCTCGTGGACGTTTCGTCCGTTCTTTTAATAAAAGTTGGGCTTTTGTAAGTTTTAAATTAGTAGTAGTAGGTTGTTGTGTTTCAGAAATATTAGTTTGTGTTCCATATTTAACATAATATTGATTATAAAGATCATATAAATAATTTCTAATATTATATACAATATTAGCTGGATCCGGAGAGGAAGAATCCTTAATAGGAATTAATGCGTCATAATATAAAGTTAACATTTCTTGCAAAACTTCTAATTTAAATCTAGGATCTAAAGCAAATGCAATTAAATAAATTTCAGGAATTAAATAAAAATATTTTTCCCATTTAGTTTTCATAGCTATTATACATAAAGTTAAAGCTTCATCATTTACATGTTCATTTAATATTAATACTATACTACAAAAATTTACTAAAATTAAATGAGCAGTAGGATAATAAACACCAGAAAGTTGTTCAGTTGCATCGTTAAAAACTTTTAAAATTTCACAAATACTACTACAAATATTCCATTGTTGTGAAAATAAATATATATTAGTATTACTATTTTGTGCAAAAAATAAACATAATAAATCTTTATATTGAAAAGAATCTTGTAATAATTGATATGTTGAATTCCAACGTGTTGGAACATCAAGTGGAAATTTTTTTGGTCGCATTCCATTAGCTTTACAAAATCTACCCCATTGTTTCATCATAGATGGATGAGACCATAAGTATGAAATTGCGGTTCTAATTGGTTGAATATAATTTTGTAAAAGTTTTAATCCATCTTGAACACATAAGTTTAAAATATGGCATACACAACGAATATGAAAAAATAAACCACCAATGACAGGTTGTCAAATAAATTTTAATTCATCTATTGAAGCGGTATTAGAACTAGCATTGTCTAATGATATTGAAAATATTTGATGAGTCAATCCATATTCTTCTAAAACTGTGTAATAATTGTGCAATGTTATGAGCAGTGTGTGATTCATCAAAAACTCTATAAGCTAATAATCTCTTTTGAAGGATCCAAGAGTTATCAATCCAATGGCATGTTATACCCATATAAGAATGAGTTTGCCAATGATCACTCCAAATATCGGAACATAAAGAAACTTTATTATTTAATTTACTAAACTCTTCAATTAAATTCTTTTTTCCTTGTTTTACTAATCTTTTAATTGTGCGAGTTAGTGTAGTCCTAGGTACACGTTTAGCAGCAGGATTAAGAGATTCTTTACACAAATCTTCAAATGTGCATTTAGCTCCAAAACTAAAAGAAAGATGTTCTACGGAAACAAATTTAGCTAATGATTCTCTTAATTTATTATCTGAATATAAAAATAAACCAGAATCAGTACTACTACCGCTAGAAAATCTAGATAATTGTGTTTGAGAGCGGTCAAGCCCATATTCTGTCGGGTGCTTTGTTTCTACATGTCGTTTCAACAACCCATAGCCGCCGCCGGCTTGGAATTTGTAGGAAGCATTACAATGCTTGCATTTTGCACGCATTTCTCCCGACGGAAGTGTGACCTTCTCAAAATGTTTAGTGAAAATAGACGATTTTAAAGGAGGATTATCCCGAACCTTAGAAGTAATCGCATCGGTACTTCCTTGCGTTTCGGGGATCGGAGGGCGTTGGGGCTGAGCCTCGGTCTCATCATCGGTAGATTGAATTTGAAGGTTGGGATCCTCGTATGCAATTTCTTTTCCCCTCCGAGATCGAGATGATGAAGCTCCGTGACCTCCTTCCATTATCGTCGATGAAGAACGCGGAGAGAAGTTGAGAGTTAGAGAGTTGAGAATGAGAGATTGAGAGAAGAGAAGTTGTTTTGTGAGTGAAAATGATGAAATGAACTCCCTATTTATAGAGTTCAGATCATAACGGTCACTAAATCGTAGCCATTGATCAAAAAACGGTCAAATGATCTCATCCGTTCAAAAAAAAAAAATACCCAACGGCATTGAACCGACGGTTAACCACCGGTTCAGTGCCGTTGGAACCGGCGGTTAACCGCCGGTTCACGTGAACCGGTGGTTAACCGCCGGTTCACGGTTCCGGGGGCCTGGAACCGGAACCGGCCCGGCATCCTGCCGGGCCGGTTCCGGTTCGGCCCGGTGAACCGGGTCAACGGGCCAACCGGCCCGTTGACCCGGGCCGGTTCCGGGCCGGGTCCGGGCTGGACCCGGCCCGGGGTCGGGTCTAGATCCAGGGAATTTTTTAAAAAGGAACAGCCGCGCGGGGGCGACCGAACCTAGGGTTACAGCGCCGCCCCTTGCGATTTCTCTTCTCCCCCGACCTCCCCAACTGCTCTAAGCCTTCCCAAGATCCTGAAATCATATTTCTAGCCTTTCTCCACCTTAAATCTGAGTCTAGGGCAAGAAAAGCACCCTTCTTGAGTCAAAGTTGATCATTATTCATCATGCAACAAAGGGAGAAACGGTAATGAATCATTTGCTTTATTTTTTCTCATCTGGTTTATGATTCATGACTAATCTTCATTTTGTGCATGTTTACCCTGTTCTTTTCTTCTTGATTAGGTCATTGCTGGTACATGCATATGGGGGTTGCATTTAGGGTTAGGTCGAAGAGAAGGGGTGGTGAGGGATCATCCCAACAGCAGTCCATAGATCCGGCGGCACCTTGGTTCCGTTCCGAGGCTTGCCGATGGGTCTTTGAAAATGCAGACTTTATTCTCATGAATTGTAGATATCTCAATCAGTCGTATTTTCAGAAGATTACTCCTCACATTATTGAGATCATCACACATTTTGGATTAGAAAAACTAGTATACTGTCAGCATTTTGTCAACTTTGACCTATGCATGGAGTTTTATGCCAATCTTACATGTATTAATAACAATGACGGTACATATCAGTTTATGGTATAGGGGGTTACCATTCCTTTTACACCTGCATTATTAGGATCATTTTTAGGGTGTAGGGATTCGGATAATCCATTTACATATTTCCCAAATGTCACTGAGCCATTGACCTTGCCCAATGTCACCATTGATCAAATTCACCGTCATTATTTTGATAATCCTCAATCTTCTCTAGAGCGTATCTTTATAGCTAGGCGCATGAGTCCAGTTAGCAACATATTGTATAAAATTGTCCTAGACTGCATTCTACCTATTGTCACCAAGGGGAGGTCAAAGATTAGGCTACCTCACTTGGTGATGATGTATGCTTTAAAGAGGAGACTTGACATTAGCATCACCCGCCATGTATTTGCATCTATAGTCTATTTTTTGCATGACGTCAATAAGAAGCTCTATATGTCATTCGGTCATATTTTGACTGAATTCTTTTCATCTAGAGGTATTAGATGTTGGTTCTTGGATGGCTAGAGAGGGGGGTGAATGTAGCCAGACACAAATGATTTGCTCTTTTTGAGATTTCTGCACTAAAGCGTTAGTAGCAACAGCGAAAGCAAAATACAGAGAAACAAAGACAAGAACTGAAATAACAATACACGATCGCTAACAAGGAGGATTTACAAGGTTCGGGGATAACTTGCCCCTACTCCTTGGCGTGCCCGTGAGGTGGGCCCCTTGATCATCGGCAGATCAAGCCCCGGAAAATTCGGATAGATGAATCCTTGTTCTCGGTGGAGAAACCTCTCCACACAATGTCTCAACAGATATGAAATAAAAGCACAGAGACAACAACAAGAAAGCTTACAGAGCACTCAGACAGAAGAAACCCAAGAGCTCTACACCGAGCTCCACTCAGCACAAACCTCACGCAAGAACTCCCTACTCTTTGTGTCTGCGTGATGATGGACTAGCCAAGCTCTTTTTCTCTTCCAAGTGCTCAAGTATCAGAGCATATGCTCAAGCTTCAAGATTCACAGTGATTTCCAAGGATGAAGAAGTGTTGCTCGAAGAGATGATCAGATTGAGCAAGAAGAGCTGAAGAGTTATCCCTTCTCTTCTTTGCCAGCCAACACTTAACCTGCTGTCACCAGACGCTCCTGTGCAGCTCCCAGCTACTCATCTGAGACAACCCAGCTACCCTGACCTCTCCTGGACTCTCTAAGCTCTCCTTAGCCGAGCCCCAGTCGAGCCCTAGGTCAGCTTCCAGTCGTTTCCAGCAGCGCTAGCGTCCGTTGAAACCTGAGGAGGAGAAACAGCAAAACCTGATACATGGAAAGTCCCCATTTGACTCTCCTCCATTGTTTGAATCCTCCCTGTATCAACTGCACACTTAACAGACACATAGCAAATGAAATCAACGAGAATCTGTAAGCAGCAGAGAAAACACAGAGCAAAACAGACACGATCAGAACTATGACAGTGGATTTGAATTAAAGTTTACTGTTACAGATCGGTCACCGAACCGATCAGAGATGATCCTGATCGGTCACCAGACCGATCAGGGTAAGCTCAGACCGATCAGGCTCCACAGTGAGAAACCTGAGATCGCGGATTCTTGGATCGATCACCCGACCGATCCACCCCTTTGCTGAGGGTTTTTCCAGCTTTGCAAGCCAAACCCACTGATCGGTCACCTGACCGATCAGGGTGCGCCCTGATCGGTCTGGAGACCGATCAGGTCATTCCCTGACCGATCAGGAGGCATCCTGATCGATCGGGATGAGGAATGTTGTGACAATTTGATCGGTCAAGCGTCCGATCTAAGTTTCTCACAAAACCTACTGACCTCTCCCTGATCGTTCACCAGAACGATCAGGAGCCGAACAGAAGCCAAACAAAATGCTTCTGTTCTCTCCCTGATCGGTCACCAGACCGATCAGACTCCTCTGGATCGGTCACCAGACCGATCCACAACAGGGAGTTCGTGCCAACTCCCTGATCGGTCACCAGCCCGATCCAGCTTCGATCAATTCCACCCTAAGTCAAGAGAACAGACTCCCTAGCCTTCTCTGACTCATTCTGGTCCCAGAGAATGAGCTCACGTGCCCTCTCCGACCAGTACACGCAATGCTTAGTCCCCTGGACCAAGACTTCGTGCCCAGCTTCACTCATCGGGACTTCGTTCAACCTAGCTTCCCTAGCTAGGACCTGGCTTCACTCACCAGGACCCAGTTTCACTCACCGGGGTTTCCAATCACCTGGCTTCACTCACCAGGATTTCAGTCACCCGGCCTCACTCACCGGGAGTCGTGCCCAGTCCCAGACCAAGACTTATACCAGACTCATTTCATTAACCTAAACTAAAATCGGTGTCAACACCAAAACAACAATCAGGGTCAGACTGCATCAACATTAGAGTTGTTAGAGGTCAGATCCATCAGCTGTCTAAGGACTACGACCAGATAGGTTCTAGGCAGCTCTCCTTGGCTGGGATCGAGAGGCGGCAGGGAGTGATGGTCTGGCGACGTCGTCCTGCTTCTTCCAGCTCTGATGATGATGAGGAGGTTGCTCCTGCTGCTGCTCCTGCTGCTGCTGTTAGCGATATGAGAGAAGTGTCCTAAGGCAATCGCCTTATGATTGTAATCATTTATTTTAATAAATGAATATTCACTATTTGAGTATACATGTTTGTGTATTTGATTGAGATCTTAAACTCATTTACTGAATGTCCGCAATACAATTCACAGCATGAGAGAATTTATGATGAATTCACAACTAATGATTATCTCTACATGTGCAATTGTGAAGAATTAAAATTGTCCCTAGTCGATGAATTGATAAATACGGACACTATCAATTCTGTTGAGACTAGCATGAGTTATTCTCTAATCAGCTGATTCTCACTGGCTGGTGACATTGAGATGTCCAGAGATAAACATGAATGCTAGTTAAGGGAACTAGTTCATTGGAGTGACTGGCTGTAAAACTTCATATGGTAGTCTACATATAGATATGCCAATGAAGTTCTTACTGCAGCTTAAGTGCGATGTTCCCTTGACTTGCGGTGTTCAAGTCATCTTGGTCATGGAGACTTATACTTTGACATCTTAAGCAAGCATCTCCAAGGAGGTGTGGACCCAGGATGATTGGGTATAAGCCGAAGTGCCCGAAGATGTTTAAACAGCCTACAAAGGATTCACCACTCCTTGCGAGGAGATGTATACCCGAGGCCTATCGTCGGATTGTTACTCGAAGCCTCTGGCCAGAGCATGACATGTTCAGAGTATGAATCTCTTAAATACATGAGAGTAATTAGAATCCGTAGGACGAGAAAACGTTACTTGGGCTAGGTGTGACGTAGTCAGCCTAGTGGGGACTGACACACATAAACCATGTCCTGAACCAAGTGGGTATAAGATGGTGAAGGGAATGGGGCACGATTCATTATAGCTGCTGAAGGGTTTCAGAATTGTTTCTGAGGTCAACCGTTGATCTTTCGATTAATTGGGGATCATGATGTACTACTAGGTGCCACTCATGATCGTTCTATAATTGATTAATTATAGACGGCCAACATAAATCGAAAGCCTATTTAGTCACACGCACTACGAGTAATTCGAGAGATTTAAAACGAGTTGAAAATTGGATTTTCCAATCAAGAGAGATTAGGTTTGGTTGAGCCAAACGATAAGTCGAATCTGAATTTTTCAGAGACGCATCGGAAACGTAAAATGGCTAAGTCTTTTGAAGACTTAATAGATGAATTAAATAAGTTTAATTCATTGGGGCGTGACTTGGATGGGTCGGCCAAAGAGGGCCTCCATCCTCTTTGCTTGGCCGGCCACAACAAAGGGAGAGAACCAAGTTTTTGGATCAATTTATAAAATAAATCAAGTGTGGTTTATTTTATAATAAACCAAGGTTTGGTTTATTTCTTCATGGAAATTAAAATGAACTATGGATTGGTTTATTTTATAAAATCAATCATGGATTGATTTACCATGATAAGGAAATTTATTCCATAGGAGAGAAGAGACTTGATTGATTTTTATCATGAATTAAAATATGATTTTAACCATGATATAAAATCAAACTTGGCATGATGGAATAAGTTATTCCATATTTTAGAGGCTTGATGGTTGAGAGACTACTATATAAAGGACCCAAGGTAAGGCTTGAAAAATAATCGAAGAGATGAAGGCATAAGCTCTCTCCCTCTCTTTCTCTCCTTCTCATCTCCCCTTCTTGCCGTGCGCCAACCAGCCCCAAGAAGGAGCACCAGCCGGCCGCCCCTGCCTTTTCCCTGCCGACCACCACCTGCTGCCGGAGAAGGAAGCTCCGACCATCTCTTGGCCGGAAGAAGGTGCTGCCGGAATTAGAGTTTGCCGCAAGGATCTTTTTGACGCAAGCCTCTTCTTTTGCTTCGCCGGAATTTTGATTCCGGTCATCCTTTTGTGGTTAGTCTTCCGACTTCTCTCTTGGTTTTTCTTGTCGTGTTCTCGGAGAATCTAGTAGTTATCGAGAACACGAAATTCGTGGCTTTCCGAAGTCATCCCGAAGATACTCGCCGTGGACGCGAATAGAGGCGGAGCTTCCAAGGGACACTTACAACCGGATCACGTTCCTTCCTTCGAGTTACGCGAGGTAATACGTAAATTAGTTTATGTTTCTGCAAAATTTTAAATATATGATCATGTCTACACAAGATAAAATTGCATGCTTAGATGTGTGGTTAAATAATTTAAGAAATTATTTATGCCAAACCTTCCGCTGCACGTAATTAATTTTAAATTACGAACCCGCATCCATGTCAACATGCACCCGGTCCCAACAGTGGTATCATAGCCGAGGTTTGTGTTCGACATAATCATATAATTGTTTTGCAGAAAGATTTATCATGATCTCAATTTTGAAAAATTTTCAATTATGGAAACTTTCCAATTATGGTAAATTTTCGATTTAGGAATTTTAAAGTTTGGAAATCCTCATGAAATTTCGCAAACTTTTGAAATATCTCTGTTTCTGATTGTGAATACTTTCCATTTTTGGAAACTTTCTAATTTTGAAAATTTCCTATTTTGGAAAATTTCCAATTTTGGAAAAACGTAAGTTTTCTTTGTATCAGAAACTTACAATTATTCTGAAAACCTTTTATTTTTGGAAACTTTCCATTTATGGAAAGCTCGCAATTTTGGGCACTTTCTTTCAAAAAAGTCTAGACAAATTATGAGAATATTAATTGGTATTTAAATTTATAATTGGAAATTAAATTATTTATAAAATTCTTTATTTTGGATTGAGCCTCGGGGAGCCGTCCAATTTAAAGTTAGTTGTTATAATTAAATTTCCTAAATTGAATTTAAATTGTCAAATGTTTAATTTGGATTAAGCCTCGGGGAGCCATTCAAATTAAGTTATTGATATTAATTTTCCATAAATAAAATATGTGATCAAATCTTGGAGATTTTTGAGGTGATTCTTAAACGATAATTTCCTTATTTGATTTATGAGGTGATGCTCTTACATATTATTGTCTCCAAAATTAATTAGGAAAATTGTTTCCTATAGAGTATATTTCCTTAAATAAGATTTTTATGAAAATAATATGTGGTTGAATTAAGGGAATCTGTCTTTTAATTTAATAAGATTTGATTTAGAGAAATTAAAGTCTTAAATGTATTATTTCCGAAATTGATTATGATAATTCAGGAAATTGTTTCCTAAAACAATTCCTTGAATAAAGTATGAAATTAGAATTAGGAAATCCGGTTCCTAATTCAATTAATGAGACTTGATAAATTAAGTCACATACATACTTTATTAAGGAAATCGTTAGAACATGACATAATTATATGTCAAGAATGTGCATAAAAGAAAAGGATGAGACCCAAAACCCCTTACAAAATATTAAGGCCAACACCTTCCATTAATATGGTTAGAACCGGAGTTTTGTTTCTCGTTTGGGTTGATGGACACATCCATGCGCGGCTTGAACCTCAACATGTTCAAACCATGGAATTAGTTTATGATTAATATAGTTGGAGTTAGAGGTCAATCCTTAGTTTTGGTTGTTGGACACATCCAAGCCTGACTAAACGGTTGAATGAGCTCCAACCATATTAAAACTATTTCTTGATTAATGGGTCAGCCTTAAGCTTGGAGCATCGGTTTGTTGTGTCACAGCCAAGGTCGATGTAAAGAGAGGTGCAGTTGGGTGCTATGTATATTGTTGCATACTTGTTAATGAGTTAACAACCCAATGATTTATGCAAACATTCAATTAGTTGATAGCATAATATGATAGTTATATATGTATAATATGTAATTGGTATAATTACCTACCTTCATAGCTAAGAATAACTTAATGTACTCTAGTCATGGTTGTTCTTATCTATGGTTGTATATCAACCTATTTGGAGATGTTCCTACGATCTCCCGAATTGATAAAAAGGGTTATTCAATTCGAAAAATAAATAGGATTTAATTAAAGTATATTGATGCATTCTTTATCATTCTCATCACATAACCTCAATTTGTATTTCTAGGATAATCACCTGATCATGTCTTCTCTGAATTTGCGTTCCATTTTGGACACCAATAAGCTGACTGGGCCAACCTTCATGGACTGTCTTCGAAACCTGAGGATAGTCCTCAAGGCAGAAAAGCTTGCTTATGTCCTTGAAAAACAACTTCCCAACCATCCTCCTGAAGATGCAACTCCAAACCAGTTAGTGGCCTATCAGAAACATGTGGCCGATTCTAAACTTGCGAGTTGCATCATGCTGGCCGCTATGGTACCTGAGCTACAAAAGCAGCATGAGCATATGGATGCTCATACCATTGTCTTCCATCTTCATGAGCTGTTTGACGAGCAGGTGAGATCCGAAAGGTTTGAGGTCTCCAGACTCCTCTTCACCTCTAAGATGCAGGAAGGCACTTCTGTTTCACAGTTTGTGTTGAAGATGTTGGGGTACATTGAGCGACTAGGCACACTCGGATTTGCAATGGATCACGAACTAAGTATTGACTTAATTCTACATTGTTGGCCCAAGAGTTACTCACAGTTTGTGATGAACTATCGGATGAACAAACTAGAGACTACCATTCCTGAGTTGCTTAACCTGCTGAAGACTGTAGAGCCTTCTGTAAAGCAGGATCAGAAGACGGTACTGTTAGTTGGTTCCTCAAAGAAAGGCTCTAAGAGGAAACCTAAAGAACAAAATAAGGGAAGGAAGAAAAAGGCCAAAAAGATTAAAAAGGCACCAAAAGACACTTGCCATTACTGCGGCAAGGAGGGCCACTGATGAAGAAACTGCAAGGTTTATCTTGAGTCCTTGAAGAAGAAGGCATCCGATGCCCCATCCTCTTCAGGTATCTTCGTTATTGAATGTCACTCTATTTCCTTGGACAACTAGGTACTTGATACTGGGTGTAGCTCACATATATGTAATGACATACAGGGGCTAAGGAATAGAAGAAGACTCGTCAAGGGAGAAGCAAATTTGCAAGTTGGAAATGGAGCAAAGATTGCTGCTGTTGCCATCGGAACATATTTGCTAAAGCTCCCTACTGGACTTGTCTTAGAATTGGATAATTGTTATTTTGTTCCTTCGTTAATAAAGAACATTGTATCTATTTCATACTTGAATGAAAAGGGTTATCATTTAACTTTTAGTAACAATTGCTGTTACATAACTTTAAATGATGTTCTTTATGGGACCGGAACTTTATGCAATGGTATCTACACGTTAGATTTATCCGGTGACATTTTCAATATCAAAGTTAGCAACAAACGTGCTCGAATAGATAATCAAATAGACTCCTATATGTGCAATTGTCGTCTTGGCCATGTAAGTAAGAAACGCATGACCAAATTACACCGATGTGGAATTCTGGAATCATTTGAACCCGGTTCATTTGATACATGCGAATCATGCTTAAAAGGCAAGATGACCAAATTACCCTTTTCTGAAAAAGGTAACCCAGTGGGATAATTGCTTGGTCTAATACATACTGATGTATATGGACCAATGTCAACTCTTGCACAAGGAGGCTATAACTACTTCATTACCTTTATCGATGATCACTCATGATTCGGGTATGTATTCTTAATGAAACACAAATCTGAAGCTTTTGAGAAATTCAAAGAGTTCAGAAGTGAAGTAGAGAAACAGCTTGGCAAAAGTATTAAGATACTTCGATCCGATCGGGGTGGTGAATACTTAAGTCAAGAGTTTCAAGATTATCTTAGGGACAATGGGATATTGTCTCAATGGACTCCACCATATATACCACAGCATAATGGTGTATCTGAGAGGCATAACCGAACCTTGATGGACATGGTTAGATCTATGATGAATCATGCAACTCTTCCAAAATCCTTTTGGGGCTATGCGCTTAAGACAGCTGTTTACTTACTAAACAGAGTCCCGACCAAGGTAGTCTCTACTATTCTATATGAGACGTGGAATAGTAAGAAACCTCATTTATCTCACCTAAAGATATGGGGTTGTCCTGCTTATGTAAAGCGGACTGTATCAGACAAATTGGATGCTAAGTCTGATAAATGTCTATTTATTGGATACCCTAAAGAAACGAAAGGTTACCAATTCTATCATCCCTTGGAACAAAAGGTGTTTGTTTCAAGGCATGCTGTATTTCTAGAAAAAGAATTTCTTTTACAAGAAAACAGTGGGAGTAGCATTGAACTTTGAAGAAGTTCAAGAAACTCCAATAGACATTACAGAGACACCTAGTCTAGACCCACAACCAATAACTCATAATGATGAGCTATCAGTTGAACCTAAAACAACACCACTTCTTCGTAGGTCTGATAGGACACGTAATATTCCAGAGAGATACGGATTTCTCATAAGTGAATCGAACGACGTGTTACTCATTAACAATGACGAACCTATCAGTTATGAAGATGTTCTGAAAAATTCAGAAAGGGATAAATGGCTTGAAGCCATGAAGTCGGAAATGGATTCCATGAACAAAAATCAAGTATGGGACTTGGTTAACCCACCCGAAGGGATTAAGCCTATGGGTGCAAGTGGGTTTTTAAGAAGAAAACCGACATGGAAGGTAATGTTGTTACCTTTAAGGCTAGATTAGTGGCAAAAGGATATCGTCAGAAACAAGGAATTGATTATGACGAAACCTATTCGCCAGTAGCTATGCTTAAATCCATTCGGATGCTCTTGGCCATAGTAGCTCATTATGATTATGAGATATGACAAATGGATGTGAAAACATCTTTCCTTAATGGAAACCTGCTTGAGGATGTATACATGATACAACCTGAAGGTTTCACATCGGTTAATAAAACCAAAGTATGCAAGCTTCGACGATCCATATATGGACTAAAGCAAGCATCCAGGAGCTGGAACATCCGTTTTGATGAGACAATCAAAGAGTTTGATTTCTCACAAAATCCTGATGAACCTTGTGTGTACAAGAAGGTTAGTGGAAGTGCAGTCGTATTCCTAGTGTTATATGTCGATGACATATTACTTATAGGAAACGATATATCAGTCTTACAGTCAGTTAAAATTTGGTTGTCCAAAACTTTCTCCATGAAAGACCTGGGAGAAGCAACCTATATCCTTGGGATTAGAATCTATAGAGATAGATCAAAACGGTTGCTTAGTCTTTCGCAGTCTACATATATAGACCGAGTGCTAGAAAGGTTTAGCATATCGGAATCCAAAAAAGGTTACCTTCCCATCAGGCATGGGATCAACCTTTCGAAGTCTATGTGTCCGCGCACAGAAGATGAGAGGATTTGCATGAATAAGATTCCTTATGCATCCGCGATAGGATCTATCATGTATGCTATGTTATGTACTAGGCCCGATGTATCGTATGCTCTGAGCGTCACAAGAGATACCAG